>MNCI01019302.1:1376356-1483130 GCA_015680685.1 Gnetum montanum | reverse complement strand
AACTTGATTGGATAAACCTTGCAGTACATGGTTTTATTGTTGTTTATTTACTGCTTTCCTAGTGCACACAAGTACGACTTGATTACGAGCGTCTAGGGACGTGTACAACTAGTCAAGGAATCGGCTGCTTGTCGCAACGCATGAGTACGACTTGATTACGAGCATTGGCTGCTTGGTAACCCAGTAGCGTATTCCAGGATTCTGCGCTTGGTAATCCCAGTGGTAGTCCAATGTGTACGGCTAGTTAAGGAATCGGCTACTCATTGCTAGGCTAGAATGTGTGATAAGTACGACTTAGTTACGAGCACCCACGGGTGTGTACGGCTAGCTAAGGAATCGGCTGCTTATCACACTTAAGCTAAATAGGTGCCTCAGTATGACCACTTTGAGCACTTGCGTTATGTGTGGTGATCCCAGTAACGATTAGCGTTTGGTAAGCCACAGTTGCATAGTTTAGGGTGTGTCCGGCAAGTGGGAATGGATGCTGACGCTAGTTCATCTAGACTTAGGACATTAGTTAGAGTTAGCTTAGTTTCTCAACCCTTTCCTCTGATAGCATAGAAGATAAACCGAAAAATACCAAAAGAATCACATACCTCAGACTTGCTTAACCATACACCGTGACACTTACAAGCAAGCCTGGGAAGACAACGAACGATTAACCCCAAGTGTTTCTTGTGGCGTTAAGGCATTTAGTCTGCAAAGTTCGACTGGATTGCACGTGCACTCTCATATTCGTATGGTTGAGTATAGGGGTACCTCGCCACTCATCAAGTAGTAATGTCTCACATCATTTGCAAAATTATTTTAAATTACTCATCTATAGTATTCATCTTTGATTTCCAATGTCACCTCTTAAATAAAGCCTAACTTAAGCTTCTTCAGAAATTTATCTTTTTAACGTATGATTTCAACTTACTCTTTGATGTCCTACATCAATTTTTCTTTTGACGTCTAAATTTTTTTTTATTATCAATTATCTGCATGTTAATTCTTCTATCTATAATCTTTTAGAAGATTCTATGGATTCCAATTCATTATGATGTACAAGGTATTTTTGGCCTATAAATAGTAATATATCTCTAAAAAGAAAGGGTTTCACATCTTTATGCTTATTTTGACTATTATGTGCAATTGGGTTCTTGCTTGCACATTGGTAATTTGGAAAGCTTTTCAAAGATCTAGCCTCTCTCCAGAACAATCTTTTCTCCTCCTAGAGATTATCCCCCTTTTCCTTGTTCTCTTTGACCTCCTTGATAACATATTTATATCCCCTTCATACTATTCTCCTAACACATCAATATTCCTCTAGATCTAGGCCAACATACCAATCTAGTCCAAATCATTTTTTGCTAGCTCTTGAATCTCACCCTCTATTTTAAGTGCAAATCTATTTGTAAGAAAAATCAAAGCTCTAATAATAGCCTTGTGAAGTCACAATGATGTTTGCAAACACATCATAGCTATTGCATCATTTCTAATTCAATTTTCTTCAAAACATAGAAGCTTATTATTCTAAGAATAAATTAGAAATTTTTAAAAAGGCTAAGCTTAAGGAACTACAAGATAGCCTATGCCAAATGAGAGTAGGCTACTTACTTACACTGGACATGTTCAAGTTCATGGTAGAATATAAGTGAGCTAATGATTTTACATCTTTCCTTCCTAATCTAGATCACCCAATTGAGCTAGATCAGAAGGAAGCTAAGGAAATTGTAGAGTTCATCATGGAGTAGGAAAAGAAAATATACATCTAAAAATCAAGGAGGCTAGAATAAGAACCATCTTGAATCAACCTCTCGGTCCTCAAATCACTATTATAAAAAGCATAGGAATCATCGCCTCTTAATTAGATATTCATTTGATAAATGAAGATGAAAAATAATCAATATGAGAGGTTGAAAAAAACAATCCTTTATCACATTATATCCATAACATCAGTATCACAATAGCTTAGAATTGTCCACTAGAATCTACTTCCACTAGCATAGAGCCATCTAACCTTCCTATAAGTTTTTTTTCCTCCTTATCATCTATTCTCTTATAATAGTGTCAGTAATTTCCATTTTATCTTTTAGTCCTTTATTCCATCTTTTAGTTCCACATATTATATTCCTCAACCACAAGCTACCATACCTTATTTTTAGTCCATTTCACTTCTTTTTTACATCACTTCATTACTATTTACTATTTCTTAACATGCTAATATATCCCCCTTTCTTGTGTATCCACTTGACTTAGTCTCATTGGGTATAGCCACTCATAAAACCTTTGCATCTATTTCATACATGAATCCTCCTTTGACATCATCATTTTTCATTATAGCTCATCCTACTCTTTGCTCTCTTAGAATAAATTTGCAACTATTGGCACTGCTCAAGGATATGATGCTGTATCTCCAAATCACTAAAGATAAAGTAGCCAAGGCACTCAAAATGCAAGAAAATTCCCAATTTCCCTAGATTAGATCTTAAGTAATCCTATAAGCTTTGCCATTCCATTGACTATTCTTCTTAAGGTAATTTCATTCACATTTTTTATAAAATACAACAGTGAAATAAGGGATCCCATGAATCATGTGGTCACATTCAGAAATGAATGAATGCTTCTTGTTCTTTATCCATACATCATGTTAAGAGTTTTTTTAAAATCTCTCTTTAGAAGAGCTTTGGAATGATATAGATCCTTATCCTCATGTTTCTATTACTTCTTTAGAGCAACTACTTATAGGCTTCATTAAATTTTTCAAGTTTAATATTCCTTAATGTACCAGTGTCATATCCTTTGTAGCTATCAAGTAAGCTCCAAATGAGCCTATTGACAAATTGATCTCTTGATGGATAATAGCATTGAATAAATTTTTATATCATTTGTACTAATGTTACCTACAAGACATCTTTAAAGCTATAGTGATTTATTACATTTAGAAGAGCATGGTTTATTTTAAGCCTTATTCTTTAAATAATGCTTTCTTGACAACCAGATGCATTAAATAAGATGCTATTCAACAAGATGACTAGAATTTATTGTTAATTCATAAGAAGATTTAAGAGGTTTTAAAATAATATAGGGAACAACAAATACCTTAAGTTTATTCTTCTATATCTAAGGAACAAAAAAACATTCCATCAAAAGCTTCATCTTCTACTCAGCAATGGAAATCTTAAAGAAATAGATATTAGTACACCAAGATACTTAGGAGGTATTCTATGCTTCTTAATAATAATCTTAGATATGACCACTTTAAGAGAAATTAAGTTTATAATCAAGAGAGTGTATGTCGCTGATGCATTTAACTCATAGTTATGAATCATTCTTAGTGATATGAAGGTGACCCAAATATGCCTAAGTGATATGACTACTAAAAGTATTGCTACGATCATGAGATCACTAGCCATCATATAGATAATAACAAGAATCTAAAAGATGACATCTAGGATCTTATTATTAAGTAAAAGATAGTGGTGGAAAGTAATTCATCCACTATGCATTTTTACAATCAACAATTGAAAGTATTTTTGAATCCTTGGAAGCTAAAGATATCATTTCATCTTTCAATGCTAAATAAAAAGCTCATAACTCTCCATGTAGGGAGCCTCACATCATATGATAAACTAACTACAAGCATCATCAACAATCTTCATCATAACCTTGAAAACCTAATGTGATTCATTGTTCTAAATATACTTGTCAAAGAGAAATCATTCTTCCTCATATTCTTATCACATCCATGCTATTCAAAATAATCAAAACTAAGTTACAAATCATGTTGCTACCACATCCATTCAACCTTCATATTTTCATTTCATTCCATATCATGCTTAATTCTAAAATAATCCTTTACCTATTACATCTCAAATGTCCACTCATCCTTTTCCATCACCTTAGGTAAGAATCCTTACCTATAGCCAGTAGACCAATGAGTCATGATCATGGAAGTAGAAGGAGAAGGCTACTAATGCATAGAAGAAACCTTATAAAATATCAAACAAGATTTCTTTTTAGTAAAAAACTACTCCTTTAAGTAGCCTATCAACTTTACCTAATCCTATACAACCAATCATAGTGGCACTTGCCACACAAGCATCTCAACCTATGAATAATAGGAGTTGCTAACAAATGATCATGATCATCCATTCAAAATGCACTGACTTATCCTTGTATGATATTTTAGCAACCTCTAGAAAACATTGTGTATCTTTATATGATATTCTTAAGAGAATTATGATCCCAAGTAATATTTTTGCTTAAACAAAAGGCTATATCTTCCTTCCCTTAAGTTCCTCATTATGGATCATATAATCTAGACTTTTATGGTGAGAATACTAAGACCAATTTGAAAACAAAATATATTTATCATTTTTCACCCTACATCACCATCAAAGTATTACTTGAAGCTATAGTTCCACTAATACATAGTCATGATGGTTCTCGATCTAATGTGATCACTTGGGCTTTTATCAAGCATCTCGATCTCCATGATATGGTAGCTTTCAATACAACCTACACTAATCTCATTTCCTTTAACAATACATGAGTAGAAGTCATAGGTTCCATTAGGTTTTCATTGATAGCAAGTAATTCTATATAGTTTGAGGCTCTTTTCATGATCATATGTGAGTGTCTTAATGATAAAAATATACTAGGACATCCTTGGCTAGCATAACATCATGCATTATCATCTCATATACATCAAGAGATACACATTCACTTCTATACTTATGAGATAAGCATCTCAACTAACAAACAAATTTCAAGTGTTTCTTACTTAGATCATGAATCCTGACCTTACTATCTTAGTGAGAAACTAGTGTTAATAATCTGCATGATTTTCTATAATCATCATAGTACACAATGATGGTTTTAGAGAATGTAGTTTGATGCATCATAACATTTGATGTCATATGACATTTACACTTCACTTTCTTGTTACAGTCTTTATTTATCATTGTCTACTAAGGGGTGGACATCTACTAATTCTTGTTAGGTATTACATTTAACTTTTACATCAAGTCTTGATAATCCTTTATTAGTCACTTAATTTTAGTAGGAAATGTTAAAGTAATAAGAAAATAATTAACAATAGCTTATCATGTCATGTTCATAACTATCAACATAGGGATATTTAATAGGAAATAATATAAAGTAATCTTTATTTCTTTAAAAACAATTTTACAACTAGTTAATGTCATAATATTTGATGTAACACTTTATTTCCTAAAACGTCATTCATACTTAACATTTTACCAAAAATATCTTCAACAAAAAAAATCAGTGATGTGAAAAGAAATTTAAAAACTAATAGTAGCTTTATTTCTTTCTAGTAATTTTCTTTTCCTTTTCCTCATCAGTGTGCATAGGAGTAGGTTCTTTTGTTGATTTTTGACTCCTTTCTCTAGGATCTGCATAGCAAATCAAAGAAATATGTTGTTAGTTTTATTTTATTATATCAATAAGAGGAAATAAAATGACTACCTAAATTTGTTATACTTACCTTGCATCTTTTTATACATCTCTAGTATTCGTATGTCTATCTCCTCCAAGCTCATGTTAGCTATGTCTAGTGTATCAAAAGCTAAGCTTGGAATCTTTAATAGAATACTAGCTCATTCCTCTTCATAGGCCTTTAACTCCTCTATGATAAGATCATCATCCTCCTACTCTTTCGCAAGCTCCTCCTATGGGCCTCTCTACTATTCCACTAGTGTGGTAATTACCACACTATTAGCAAAATCTTCAAATAATTCTTCTAGATTAATATATTTAATAAAAATAATCCTTATTTCCTTATCTAAAAATAAAATTTTATTCTCCTTTAACAACTTGTAATATTTCCTTTTATATCATTGCTTATTTCTTTGGTGTTTCCTACCCCAACTCTCACATGTTATTACAAAGTTTCTTAGACTTAGCATGGAATAATTCATTGCTAAAGCTAATCTTTTTTACTCTATTAAAGCCCTCTAAAACTCCATGTATTTATTTTTCTCTCTCCATTATGCATGGAAAGGAGGGTTATCTCTAACCATGTTATTACCTCTTATTTCTACTTCTAACAGCTTCACTTGATCAGATAGCATCCTTATTTATCTCTCATATTCCTCTTTTTTTATTCACACTTGCTCCAAGAAGTATAGAAGTATGGCATTTTTTTTGGATTTTTCTATAGTCAATACATCCATATCCTTAGCATAATTGAATATTATGCTTATTTTGTATACATCTACTTTCTCTACTACTATATTAACATTCACTATTGGATCATGGAAACTTACATGATCCTTATTTAAATTAACCTTTATTTCTACATTGTAAACAAGAGAACATCAAATTATCTATAGCCAAATGTTAAATATTATTCTCTTGGCAATGATGTTTAAGCTTGTGACCTTCTCCTAGAAAGATTAAGTTTAGATTTCTCTTCATATCTTCTACTAACATTTCCAAAATTAGTTACTTGTCTTTCACATAAGCCTAGATTTTTCTTTTCATCTTTTAAAAAGAGAGAAAATGGTTAATTCCTTTCTATATTTATAAAACTAGATCCTAACTTTTGACATGATATCAAACACACCTACAATATGATGTGGAAATCTTTGAACTCATCACCACCTTTATCCACTTGTAAACCTCTAAATTGTTCAAAGCTAGTTTGTTGGGTGAGAGGGTGATATCTACAAAAGGTGGAGGTGGAATTTCTAATTTTACCACTTTATCCCCCCCACATGGCCGCCCCCCACCCCCCCGCCCCCTCTATCCTAGGTCTCTTACTCTTCTTAACCTATTTCATTAAAGTTTAAACTAAAGAGGTTATAAAAAGAATTCAATCTTTTTCTATACCCCTACATTTTCCTCTAATAAAAGTAAGTCATGTAATACATCTATCTTCACTTTGCTCATATCTTCCTTATGACATTCATAGATTAAAGGAATGATGATAAATAGCTTCTTTACTTTTTTTTCAAGGCTCTCATGTCATAAGAAACTTCTACAAAATCACCAAAGCATTAGTAGCATGTCATAACATTTAAACTAGAAATGACATTGTGTCATTGACACTTCACAAAATATTACAAATAGAGACAAGCTTACTTATTCCTTCTTCTATCTTCTCTTGGAAGACCTTTATTTTTGGAGTCTTCAAGAATATTTCTTCCCCATTATAAAGATGTTTCCTCTTTATTGAAGCTCTTCCCTTTTTCATAGTTCTAGATATGTTCCTCAAAGTCCCTTTCGTTCTTGATTTCTTATCTCTACTTATTTTCTTATGAGGCTCTTTGATGCTTTCTAATCTTTATGAGCCTACCTCTTCTCTATTATTTGATGCTAATGTAAAAGGATCACTTCCTCCAATACTATAAGCAGAAATTAGACTTCCCAAGTGTTGGCATAATGTGGACCTGGAGTCTACTTCTAAAGAAACATTAGCTTACTTGTCTCCACCTTTGGAAAATTATGTTTCTACCACCTTTAGTAGTCAATAATAAAACCTAAAATTGTGTTGATTTCTCACCATATTATTCTTCCCATTTTTTCCTCTTGGGATAATTTCTCCATTTATTTAGCTACCCTTTGATAGATAAGTCATGCCTAGTGGGCTATCCTTCCATGGAACATCACCTTATTCAGCAAGTACTATCACCTAGGGACCAACTTCTGTATTTGGCCTACTTTATTGTAGAATTGGATTTCAATGAATAAAGGAAATAGCTTTTTAAAATCTTCATTCATTCCTTATGCACATTAATGACATCATTCATTCCTAACCTTACCTACTCTACAACTAATAGTTCTATTGCGTTTACTTTGAACTATTAATCTTAATTTCTCTTTCTGAAAAACCTAGTTCATGTTGGGTTTCTAGAGTAAAAGATAATAATTTATTATTTTTATAATAGTTTATTTTAAAAGGATATTCCCAATTTTTTGATTTGTGATTAGTTTTAATGTTCTTTTAACCCAAATCCATATATATAATTTTTAGGGTTATCTTATCATTGGAACTATATCATGCTATTTTTAGTAAACCTTATCCTACTTTTCACGGATATATATCCAAGGCATCTCTTGAAAAATTGTATCAAGAAATCATCAATAACATTTCAGCAAGAATTTTGTTATTTTATTAACAATTCATCAATTGTTTATAAATTCATCAATTCATCAATATCATTCATCATTATTTACTTAATCTTAGAAGTTAAATAGATAGAATTAGGGGCTTTCACTATTTCAATTATATCTTAGTCATTTCACAATATTTTTCAAGGATTATAAATTTAATTAAAATCTACAATAGGTGGTCATGTTTAGTCAAAATTTCATCTCAATATATATTATGGCTTGGCAGACATTTACTTTGACATTTGGTATATTTTTTAAGCCTTGAAATTTTATCAAAATGAATGACATACATTGCTTGGATAATTTCTCCCTCATTTTACAATATTTTGATGTAATTATCTATTTACTTGAAAGCTAAACATCTTTGGAGTTATCATCTCTCAAAGTTGAACTACTATAATTACCATGATTTTTGATAGGTTGAAAAGAACATAATATAACCTTAGCTTCTAGATATCATTTGTAGTACTTCTTATTTTAAAATTATAGAGAAATTCCTAATATTTCTGAAAATTTAAAGTTTATTAGGTCATTCACTTCCAAGATAAGATAACCAAGAAATTCTCTTGCTACTTGAAATTCCTTTAGTTGATATGTCAAATATGTCAGTGTAGCTAGGTACCAAGTGATGATGATTTGCTTCTGGTTTACATGAAGCACAAAAATAGCCTTTTTCACTAAGTATGTATTTACTAAGCCTACACATTCTACTGCACTAAATTAGGTATGCTCTTATCCTAAAGCATACGAAATTCCTATCTTGTCAAACTTATTAAAATACTTGACTCCTTATCCCTTAAATACACACTTTTGAATGTTTTATGCTTCACTGGTGGACCAAACCTCAAACTTATCTACTACTCCCATGACATCAATAACCTTAGCATCATTAATGCTTATTTAAGAGGAAAATAAACACACTCAACCATTATTCTCATCTTCTATCTAGTCTCTCTTTTATCTAACTTTTCCAAAAAAAAAAAAATTATACTTACATTTAGTCTTAGGATGATCCTTGACCCCTTTGACCTTTCTACATTCTCTTCATGAACTTCATTTTATAATGAATGAATTAATTCCTAGTTATTGTAGTTATTCTAAGAACTATATAGTCTTAATTTCTTATACTAAACATCAAAATGAGACATCACATAAGGTCTCTAGTCTTGATGCTGGAAAAGATCTTACAATAGAACCTACAAAAATTCCAAGTGATTAGAACTTTGCATATCCAAATCAACAAATATACATGATGAAATAAAACTTAGGTTTAGTTAAAATAAGACTAACTTAGAAATTTTTGCTAACTCTTAAACTACCAACTTACCTTCCAACAAAAATTCAAGAGCCTATAGGATTAGACATTATGTTGGAAGTCTAGGTTTCTATGAGCAATGTGCTATCGACAATAAATTACCAATATTCCCTCCTTTCCTACAGCCTATCCAAACATTTCTTGTATAATAGGATGTCCTTGGATAGCTCTTTAATTTCATACCACTTTTTAAAAATTATCTTTTTGAGCTCTACAAGAATCCTAGTAGGATTTCTTCTAAAGCATGCAGGATAACTTCTTCTCTCAAGTCTATCAATATCACCACATGGAAGTATGTGATGTAAAGTTTTATAAATTCTACTCCTTCCCTATGATACCATAACCTTTGTGATATCAAAGTAGTATCTTCAAAAAGTTCCTTATTCCTAATAGACCTTTTCTTTCTATGTTTGTTTTCTAGGATGCTCCTTTCATCTACCAAGAGAATGAACATAGGCTCAATGATAAGAAGCCTAGGTTTTGTTGCATCCCTATAATAGATGTCAAAATAATTTATCATTGAAAATATAATTTTTCATGTTAAATCTCTCAAACTAACTTTGATACATTAAAAACATACTAACTAAACACTGGCAGTCATGTTAAAACTTCCTTCCAATATTTAACATGGTGTGTCAAAACCCAACTACAAAGTCTTAATGTTCTGTGTTAGTCTATTTTTTACACAATATGGCATTTTACATGTTAACTCTAATACAAAAGCATTTTATGAAAATACATTAATGTCAAAATCTTCATATCATCTTTTTTCCATGTCATGTTCCTCGCAAAAACTCCAAAATCTACATTCTCTTAAAATTTGCAAGAATGATTGTAAATTTTACTATGGAAACATCAATACATACATGTATCTACTTATTAAACTCAAAATATCTAACAAATTTACCATAAACTCTGATGAAATTGTGAAATATTTTTTCCCTAGTATCGTTGTTCAATACATTATAACAGTGATGTAAAAGTTGCAATTTCTCTCCAACTAGATAGTAAATTTATCTAAAACCCATGATAATTTATGCATTTCCTACGTAGGACTCATTGACAAAAAAAAATTAATTTATGCTTAAAATTCTAGTAACATATCTAGAAGTTTCTCAAAACCCTTAAAACTGAGGGTGCACTATGGGATTTTCAATTCCCATAATAAAATCAAACGAAAAGCTTGAATCTAAGATTTAAAATCCTTATAAATAAAAAATTCTTACTACATTTAAGCCTAGCATTGTAATTACTAGCAAAATCTACATGAAATTTTAGAAATCAAAATAGCCATTACAACAAACTAAGGAAATAGTAGCAAACTTTGTAAAAAAAAAATTCCTAACTAGGATTTGAATGACTTGCATTTGGACTCTAGGAGTAAGTGAGTATGATTGAGGTTGTCTCCTGCTCTTATTGGAGCAATCCCTAGATCCCTTCTTACCACTACTATCAATTACCATCTTCCTCTTATTGTCTAGTATTATTGTCACTATTTACTCTTCTCATAGATGATTTCTTAAGATGCTCTAAAGCAAATGAAAGCTTTGTTGCCAAATTTTTATTCTTTCATCACTCTTATAACTTAGAAATGATGCATTCCTTAGGAGTTTCAATGTTTGTGATGTTTTTCAATGCTTTAACTTAACTTCTAATGTTATTTCTTTTCAATGACTCAAACCTAATTTGACTTTTTATGATTCTAGTCCAAGTGAACATGGATATCTATCTAGATTATCTACTTCAACCTCTAATCTTCAGCCACCTTGCAACCCAAGTATGTTGGATTCTATATATTTCTTTTCTTGACTTAAAATCATTTTTAGCTCACCTTATATCCTCTTTGGACTTCATGGAGGATGAACTTCTACCTCAATTAGACCTCTCTTCCATTGATCAAGAGCCTTGTTTAATGAATGATCACCTGATTGACTTACCTATACTAAGCCATAAGGATGAACAAAAGACTCTGTAACATAGTACTCTTCTTTTCCATAACATTAGAGAAGCTATATTAGTAATCTTACAAAAGCACTCAATTTGTTTCACTTGGAGATATAACAATATGCCCAATCTAGATGCAAAGCTAATACAACATAATCTTATCTTAGAAGACGATTCCAAATCTATCAAATAGAAGGCTAGGAAAATTCATCCTACTATAGCTCTTTCTATAAAGGAAGAGATTATTAAACTCTATAATGTTAGATTCATCCATCCTATCAAATATTGTGATTGGGTTTCTAACATGGTTTTACTTCCAAAAAGAAAGGTGGCATTTGTATATGAATTGATTTTTGAGACCTTAATAAGTTCACTCTTAAGGATGAATTTCCTTTACCTAACATCAATTAGCTCATAGACTCCATGGCTAGTCATGCTCGTCTATCCTTTAGCGATGTATTTTGTAGTTATCACCAAATCTAGATTAATCTAGAGTAGCAGTAATATAATACATTCATGACTCCCTAGGGAATATTTTGCTAGACTAAAATGCCCTTTGGAAATAAGAATACTAGAGCTACTTATCAATGAGCTATAACATTCATATTTAATAACATGTTGTTTAAAATAGTTAAAAATTACATTGACAATTTGACCATCCAATCCACCATAGCAATTAATCATGTTTCTAGCTTAGATCAAGTTCAAACTTACTATGATAATTTTAACCTACGTCATAATCTCAAGAAGTGCATTTTGAAGGTCCTTATAAGAAATATCTCAAGATAACTATTGACCTTCATAAAATTAATGTTATCCTAAATCTTTCACCACATAGAAACATTCCAGATATGCATATTTTAAATGGTAATCTTTAATTGATTTATGATTTTATTTCTAACTTTACTAATCATCTTCATCCTTTAAATCACTTACTTCACAAATCTACCTCTTTCATTTGGGATCAGGAGTATCAAAAAGCCTTTTATTTTGTCAAAGAATATTTGACTACTCTTCGCATTCTACATCCTCCATAATCCAATCAATATTTTTTCCTCTATCTTTTCAAATCTAATCATTTCATATGCATCATGCTCTCTCAAAGGTGAGAAGATGAAGTTGATCTTCTGGTATATTACATGTCTCATCCTTTCTCAAACTATAAGAATAGGTAATTTGACATAGAAAAATATTGTCTAAGTCTTATCTTCACTGTTCATGAGTGGAGGTATTATCTTTGCAATGCAAAGATCCTTATTATCTCTAAAGATAACATTCTTAAATTCATTACTAAGAATACTTCCAACAATAACCACTTAGCTTCTCATTGAGTTCAATCTTTATTTTCTATCTTAAAATTATATCAAAGATCAAGTCATAGCTAATCTTATCTCTCCTACTACAAAAAAATAACATTGTTCATAGCTTACATATTGATGAAAGGAATTCAAATGTTGTTCTTTACTTTGACAGAGCACACAGTACATTCAAATCAAGTGTAGCTTGTATTCTTATTCCTTCCATAAAACAAGTCCTTTATCTAGCTTACAAACTAAACATTCCATGTACTAATATCATAGCTAAATATGAGGCTCTACTACAAGGTCTCTTACTAGCCTTGTATAATCATTTTAAGACTATTACTATCTATGGTGACTCTTAGCTCATCATAAATCAAGCTAATGATGACTATTTGCAAGGCTTCTCACTTAGTTTCTTATCTCAAAATGGCTAAGGAACTTACAATTTCATTTTTGATCATACCTTAAGAGACATTTTTTTCTTTAAAAACATTCTAGCTAATGCCTTGGTAACATTTGTCATTCATTGTGATCCTTTAGCTATGCAAGATCAACTCATGTAGTCATTTTTCTTAACACTTATTATGCAAGCTCAGAATGTCTTGATTAAAGCTATTAAGAATAATGCTGATAATCAATATTTCATTGATCTTCTTCATTATCTCACTATTGGAAAAAATCCTAATAATCTTTCACCTATTTAAAATAATGAATTTCATAAATGTAGTCAACACTTTCATTTAGTGAATTTCAATATCCTATGTCAATTTTTTCTACAAACATTCTTCTACATTGTATTAGTCCTACAAAGTATAAGTTAGTCCTTAATTAGGTTCACTTGGGAGTTTATGATGGGAACCTAGGATCATGCTTCTTAGATGTTTGTATTATTTCTTTAGGCTCTTGGTGGACAACTTTAGTCAAAGATACATATCATCTAGTTAAAATGTGTGATACTTGGCAAAGCCATGCATTCCTTATTTACCTTTCTTCACAAGAGCTTAACATGTCTCAAATCACATGATTCTTTCAAAAATGAGATTTAAATCTTATTGGTGTTATTACCCCTCATTCATTTTTTAGACATTAATTTATTCTAATTACTACAAAATACTTTACTGAGTAGGTATAAGCTTTTTTTCTGCATTCCACCAAGTTCCACTTCAGTTATCATCTCATCCTCAATCACATAATAACCCATTTCAGTGTGCCTCTTTAAATTGAAATAGATATTAAATCATAATTCAAAAGTAAAGATGTAGCTGATTTCTATTTTATGTATCACATAACTCAATCATTTTTGGCATCCTATTATCCCAAGTTTAATAATCAAGTTGAATCCACTAATATAACACTCATATACTTATGTTGTATCATGGTCAATAAAATCCAACATAATTAGCACATACAACTTATCCCACATTCTCCAGGTCAACTATACCACATTTCTATACCCACTAGTTGTACACCATATTTCTTAACCTATAGTTCTAAGGCAATCTTACCAATTAAGCTATTTTTTCCATCTCTCCATGTTGCTCTTCATGATTATATTTTAGATTAGGATGATAATAACATATTATGCATAGAATTAGATTTCCTCAAAAAATAATGGCAAGATGTTCTTCAACATTTGCATGAATATCAAGTAGATATTTAGTGTCACCACTTCAAACATGTCAGACTTAGAGAGATCCATGAGGTACATCTAATTCGTCAATATTTTCTAAAGTCCATAGATCCAAATTTCTCCCTCAATTGGCAGGATCCTTTTCTAGTAGTTCAATCTCTACAAAATGGTATCAACATTTCTTGTTCTAGTAGGATGTCAATTTTCATGTTCCATTAATAGAATATTTCTAAAGTTCTACTACATATATCCAACTATCTAATTTCTAGTAGTAAACCTACTGACTATTCAAGACTGAATATGTGTTCTCCCAGTGGTAGTTTTCTTTTTATCAACTCATTCTATATTCTGAAAAAATATATGCTACATTAAGATAATATGCTTGCTGTAAACCTTATTTTATTTTTCATTAGTTTACTTACTACTCCCCCTCTTTATCTCATATTCTACCATTTTGCTAACTATTTTCTCCATATTTCTCTATGTTATCTATCCTATTCTACTTTATGTGCTTAACATAATTAGTGAAATTTTTAAATGACTAAATATCTTATTACTTCATGTGATGGTATGACTAAGTGTGTTGTTGAGTGTGATAGAGAGGGGTTACTTCTAAAATATATATATGGCATCCTTTTTTGTTGTTCAATGTTAAGGATTTAGCTATGTTGCATCTCTATGACATAGCATCATCCTCATGATAGGTGGATGGCTAATTTTCTTTTTTCCCCTGTTTCTTTTTTTCTCTTTGTTTATGTACATTCTAATTTCTACTCTCATGTACTATAATTTTTCCTCTCATATCCTCTCCTCATCTATTTCTATTCCTCTCTATATTCAACATTAGTAAGCCCAAATGAGTGTCTCTACTTCTATGTCATGAGTGTTGTACCATCTTTTTTATGTTTCATTTCAAATAAAAAATGAGTGTGATATCAACATCCTTCCATAAGCATTTTAGCATCAAATCCTCCAAATACATCATCACAAGACACATTCTTAATTGTAAGTAACCATTAGAAACCATCTAGATTCATAAACCAGTTTATGAACTCAATTCTCTATAATTCTCAAAAAACTCAAGAGCCAAACTTTGTCTACATACTTGAGCTAGAGCTTGGAAACCAAAATTTTTCTAAATCTTGGAGCTAGCATAGGTTATACATTTTCCAAGAGCTCTATCCTCAAAATTTTTCTATGTATTGAAGTTGATATGGATCAAAAGTTTTCTAAGTGCTGGAGGTGACAGAATGTCAAATTGGGTTTCCTTTAGTACCTCAGCACAAAATGTCCCAAAAGTAACATCTTAAGATATATTTCTGGCCTTTAAAGACTCCAAGGATCTTTCAAGGTTATATCTCAACATTTTTGTGTAAATTCTAGCAACTTTTAAACAATTCTAAAAATGGTCAAAATTTTTCAAAGTGTTCTTGATACTACATCAAATGTTTTCTAAGTATACCTAAGTGGTATCAAAATTTTTCTAAGTGTCAAACAATGTTGGATGTCAAAAGCAAGATTGATATGTAATTTCAAAGAACTAGTTGACGTCAAACATCAAAAGTTAGAATCAATGTCAAAAGCAAAAATGACACAAGGCATCAAAGACAAAGATTAAACTTGTTATTTTTGAACTTATGTCAATTTTAGAAAACTTTCTAAAATTCCAAGGATGGTTGTAGAAATCCTAAATTAAACTTAACAACTCTAAGCTTATAAATAAAAGCTCAAAAAAAAAGTTCAAGATTGAATGGTTGGATTTTTGGAGATTTAGAAAAGGTTGAATCTTTGGAGATTTGTCAGATCTTTTGAGATTTGAAAGCAATGATCAAATTTCAAGAGATTAAAAGCACAAGCACCTACCACCACCACAACACACACATGCTTCTTGACTACTTTTAGCATTTCCTACATCTCCAACATTACTTCTAGAGATAGAAATTTTGGGCTTCTATGTCACTTTCTAGAGTTAGAATTTTTTTTAGCTCCCATGTTAATAATAAGAACCTTGGTTAGAACAACTCTATTTTAGCCTAGAATTGAAACTAGATCATGCCTACGACTTCTCCATTAATCATCCAATATTCTAGAGGTCCAATTACATCATTCAAATCTATATTTTGCTTAATATCTAAGCTTCTTATATTAGTTTTATCATACATATAATTTTCTCCTACTATTTGTAGTTTGGTCCTTCCTAGCAGGTAAATACTTTACTTTTTCTTTGTTTTTTTTAATCAATACAACATCTACATCTAAGAACTTTTCTCACATTGATGTAATTTTTTTTATGTTTTTTAGACAAATTTTACTCTTGGTTAAATTTTTCTCTCATTCATTATGTTATTTTCCATCACATCAAAATTACAAATTTCTCAACATTTTATACTTGGCCAATTTTCAACATTCAATGCTCAACTATTTTCTCACATCAAAACTTGGCTCTCATCAAAACTAGAATTTGAACAGTGTACATTCTTTTATCTATACTTTACACTTCATTTACATTTCAATATTTAGAACTTATTCTACACTTAGTTTATTTTTTGATAATCCATACTTAGTCATTTTTCTAGGAATTTTACATTGAGTCATTTTGGCATTAAAAACTTCACATTTTTCATCATTTACCTACCATTCCTAAAACATGTGTGATAGGATAAGTCCATTTTTGATTGAAGGATTCATATCCCTTTGTTTCATAATCATTGATTTATTGAAGGTTACATTGATCTAAAGTCTATTTATGGTCATTTACTAAGTATCTCAACAATTAGTTCGTGAAGGTATTCTTGTAGGAATAAATATAATATTTTTACATAAAAATATTTGGCACTAGAAGGAGGACCAATAGGATTTTTAATGTTTTTTACTTATTTCCTATACATCATTCACTATTTCCTGATTTGTACAACAACATATTATAAACAGGTTTGGGATGCCACGTGCACTAATTTCTAACAATGGAATCCATTTTATAGGTGTCACTTTTTGGAAGTTGATGCAACACTTGGGGGTTGAACATAAATTAACAACACCCAATCACCCCCAAACCAAAAATCAAATAGAAGTCACTAATAGGAAGATTACAAAGATCCTAATAAGGACTATAAGCAAATATATGAGAGACTAGAGCACAAAACTCAATTATTCCCTCTATGCCTATTGCTCCATGTGGAAACTCTCCATAGGCTAGTCTTCCTATGAGCTAGTGTATGGAAAACTTCCAACACTTCTAGTCTAATCTAAGCTCCATACACTTTCAATAGCCTATGGCTTGGACCTTGACCTGAGCCTATCATAAAAAGAAAAATTGATCAACCTAAATGTGCTAGCTAAAAACTGATTAGTGTCCCTATCTTTGAATGAAGTACATAAGGAATACAACAAGAAGCATCATGACCTTAGAATATGGAAAGTAAGATTTCAACCTAGAGATAAGGTTTTCTACTGGAATCCCACACATGCACCCCATAGAATAAAGCTCCAAATGTTATGGGAGGGATCTTATATAATTGATGAAACTTTTTCCTTTGGGGCTGTGTTAATCTACAAACCTGTGAGCCCACACAAAATGTAGTTGGTCAACATCCAACAAGTGAAACCTTTCCTAGAGCCAAGACAAGCCAATGCAACTACTAACTCATCGAATGGAAAACCATGCTCTATATTCCACATCTCCTCCTTTTTGTTCAGTCACAAGGGAGATGGTCATTCATGCTAATCATACATGGCTCCTCAATTTTTCACTTTTTGTTTTTTTGGTTTTACACATTTTTGTTTACACTTTTTTGATTTTTACCCATTTTTGGTGTTTCACTATATTTATTTTCTCGATTTTTGTTTGATAACATCATTAGTATGTTTATATTTCTTGAATATTTTATACTTTCCTATATATTTTACTTTATTTTTTAATGACTTTTCATTATTTTTGTTAATAAAAGTGCTTTATTATCACAAGACACAATGCCAACATTGTTGTTTACTAATGGTGGTTTGTGCTTAATGTTTTGATTGTTAATGTCTTGTTTCTATTCTTTGAATTTTGATGTCTAATTACTAAGATACAATTTATTTTTCATGGAACAAGCAATGAGTCCATGATGTTCATCCATCCACAAACTCTATGGTTTTCCTTGTTTTGGAAGTTTGAGGTCCCTTTTCATTAAATAAACTTTTAATAAATTTGTGACCTTGATAGTTTTCAAAATTGGGAAGGATTCAAAGGTTTGCATAAGATGTGACTTCAAGGGGACTCAATAATCTTTGTAATCTTCTACTTACTTGGGTGCTTGAGTGTTTTCATACACTTCTTATTGTTCCATGTCAACCAATAATAGGAAATCAAATATAATTTTTGCATGGTTTGGTTACAATCCAAAAAGGAAAAGAGAGAGAGAGAGAGAGAAGGAAAAAAAATATAAAAAAATACAAAAAGAAAAAAGAAAAAAACCATGATGAGAATTCAAAGCACATCCTTTAGACAAATAAATGGTCTACAGGCCCTAATTATATGACTAGAAAGACATGTTACCCATGCCTAAAAGTCCCCTCTAACTAAGGTCCTCTTTCAATTCCTACTTCTCTTTTCTTCTTTTTATGGAATGATGGTTGTTTTATGAGAGAACTCTTGTGTCTCAAGGGGGTGGATCAATCTCGGAGTGATGATATGAAGTCACCAGAAGTGGTTTATTTTGGATTTGGAGTAAGGATGGATCTTCTTAGGTCATTGTAACCACAAACTCTACAAAGGACTTCTTATGACCTCAATTTAAGATTCCATCCCACCTTCTTAGTCATCATCTATGCTAGCTATAACTTACCTCACTACCGGTTTCTATGTTATGCTCAATATCTTTGTTTGACATGTTGGAATTCTTAGATAGATTCTTCCAGGTTGATCCTTAACTTTTCATGATCATTAATTGACTATTGGGCCCATGGACTCCTTAGTTGAGGTTATGCAAGGATAAAAAGGGCATGTGCCTACTATGGGGAGGACCCACTTGCATATCTCTTGATTTGTATAATTAAGTCCCTTATCCTAAACATTACTACAATCATATCTTTCACAAATCTCATTGTACATCTAACTCTGTGCTTTGTAAAACCTTCATAAAACTTCATTCTCCAACCATTTTATTAATGTTTTGAATTTTCTAAACTTCAATATCTTCTTATACTATTTTCATCATGTTTATGGATTTTTAGGCTTCTATTTGACTCAAATTTCATTCAAAAACTCCTTGTATTTTCCAAGTTTTTCCAAAGTCAACCAAAGTCAATGATGAACGACAACTGCATCAACTAGGCCTAGTCGATGTAGCTGACCTCATCAATGGGGCCCCTTTGACTAGGCCTTGTAAATGCAACACAAAAATTCTATAAATACTACTAGACACTTTAAAATTTTTTATCATTTGCTTCACAACAAGAGGGGAGTTTTTGCCATTTTTTAGAGCCCAAAACCTTCTAGAGCCCATAACTTTCCAACCGTTTGTCCAAATCACTTTGTTTTTTAATTCTGAAGCTACCAAAGGTAAGCTCCTCATCATGGGGACCATAAACCTTAAGGTTCAATGAAATATTTTGTTCCACAAAGGGTTAATAAATACAAAAATAATGAAAACCATTGATTTTTAAGAGTTTAACCCTTTCGACAACCTCTAGTATGACTATAATCATTTATCAACATCAAAACAAAAATAAATTGATAGTTAAAATTGATCAAATTGGCCATAATCACAACTTAGCTAAGTGTAACATTGCTGACGAGATAAGGTATCACAAATTGTTTCATGTTACAGAATAATTACTAACATGTGATCATGTTGGGATCATAGATGGCACTAAGACTGAAACAATCGTAGGAGGGAGGACCATCCAACAAAGGGAGAAATGACCCAAAACTAGAAAGGGCCAACAAGAACAAATCCAAGAATAGGAAAAATAAACCCATGCCACAAGACCTCTTTGGGAGGAGCCCAAAGTGGAATCTGTTACACAAATTCTCAAAGAAGAGGCTACAATAGAATAATCGTAGCGAGGAGAGGCACTAGGGCCCATACCAAGACTTGAAGTCACATTAACATAAGCCTACCTTAACAAAATTAGTTCCCGTGATGTTCAACTCTTAGTTCTCTAGGAACTAAAATTTGGACCATTATTAGAGCATGCTCCAACATAGGTGAAGACACAAATGCAAACCTCTCAAATGTGGCCAATCATCACTTCCAATGGGGAGTAGTACATGGGAGAGATGTACCTTTTCTAAAATAATAAACAAGTAGGATCCACTGTAAGGATCAAGGACATTCAAGTGTCCTACTTGGTTGAAGCCATTGTGTAGCCTCTTAGGTTGACTAATTCTAGGACACAACTAGTAAAGCTATCTATGTAGGTTGATCTAGAGGTAGAAAAGGAGTGGACCTAGTGGTGTTATGAGGTTGACCATAAGGAGTTTGATGCACTCACACTGGCAAAATGCATATACTTCAAGATAGTAGCCTATCACCTCAATCCAACAATGACACCTAATAAGGTGACTACGTTTTCTACCCGAGCATGTGCTACTCTAAGCAAGATATTTCCAAAAAACCTTCCATAATTGATCGATCTAGAGATAGAAAAACATGTTAGAGAAAATGAATGTGGAAGGAGAACCTTACCTTTTCCATGCCTCATCTAAAAACTTTGGAAAAGGATAGGGATAATCTGCTATGCCAATGACATGATCAAGCATACTCGTGTAGCCTCTTGGTTTGAAATGATGAAGGACAAGACACCTACCATGTCTAAAGAAAAGGATTAGTAGTCGCCACCTCCACCACCCACTCAAGAAACAACACTGGAGGCCCATGCAACCATTGAGCACTTGTGTGAAATTCGAGAACAACTCTTGCCCTAGCGGGAGTAGAAAGTAGGAACAAGTGGTGGAGATCCATCTATATATCGACCTGTAATGAATCACCCTAATGAAGTGGCTTAAACTATTAGCCAAATGGGAGGTGGACTAATATTTTTCACCTAATGAACATAGCTATCCATGAGATTAAATTCCAGTCCCTAAGAGGTAATAGTATCTCTACCTCAACATAATTTATTTCCAAAAATATCTATGAATGCAACCTTTTTTTCACTACACTTGAAAAAGGACAAGGGGGCAACTATACTAGTGATGCAGCACCAAGGGCAGGAGATAGCTAGAGAAGTGGTTGCTGATCAAATTGTAGAAGCACTTAATGTACTTGTGGTGTTTATACTAGATGTATCTATGCTTTGAGATGTGTATATGTGTGTAGGAACTATCAACAAAAGATTGAGTGCAATCCAATATGAAGAATTGCTAAACTGACTGGTGGGAACTAGGCAACTAATTTTGAATATCTTTTATTTTCTAGATAACATTACTACAACCCAATCAAAGCTACTTGAAGCAAAGGGAAAATGCATCATCCTAGAAGGGAAACTTGAAATGGCTCAAGCACAAAACCAACACTTGACTATGGAGGTTGTTAAGCTCCATGCCTATTTTGCTAATCTTGTACCTCTCAACATAGCAATAACTAGAGATGAAGCTTTTTAGCAACTTCAAGAATGATTAAAACAAGCTAAGGAGGGAATGCTAATGGTCTAGAAGCAAAAACCTACTTATTTCAAAAGGACTTGATTCAGATGCACCAAGAAAATGAAACAGTAACTACAGAAAATCATTGTTTGTGAAATGTTGATGCACAAACACAATAGATGTAGAAATTCATTCATCAATAGTAGGAGTAGCTTGCTAGGATGAACATGGAAGTGAGGAAATTAACCACAAATAATCACAATCTATCTATGGATAAAGTCTGTGCCTTACGCTAGAAATCTACCATTGAAATCACCACCTGGAAAAATGAGGCTCTAACATTTGAGAGAGTTAAGAATCACTACCATGACTAGGTTGCTTGCCGAAAGAAGTAAATGAGAAGAATATCCAAATGGCTAAGGAAAAAGTAAATGAGGCTCTCCAGCAACTCCAGCAAGGAAGAGAGGTGTGGTAGCCCATCATTGATGGAATAAATGCCTACAACAAAGCAAAGATCTACTTGAAAGAGTTGCAAATCAAGAAAATGATAGAGCATATGGAACTAGCCAATCATTGATATGTGAACCTAGTGATGCTAACTACCAAATGGTCATAATTAGAACTTGAAAAGTAGATGACCAGCTTGTACTTATTGTACAAGTCCAAGTTCAAGCACCATAAGGACACCAAGTAAATGCTTGAGATGGAAAACACTGAACTCAAAGTTTTCAAAGCATGATTCACTAATTAATGATCAATTGCCAAGAACCTGGCTAGGAGAATGAATGATTACGAAGAGCTACAAAATGTAATCAAGTCATTTGATAATGATCACAAATAATTCATTGCCTACTTCATCAATGCTAAGGAACTATTCCTAGCCATACCCTATCCTTGGGATGTGTCCATTCCAGCCCACATTGGTGAAGTTGCATGGACTGTGCACAATCCTAGGAGTAATGAGGAGAAAATAAAAGCATTGCTAGATGCTTTTCTCCTCTTGTTAGAAGTTTTAGTAGTAGCCGGATAGCCACAACAACCTCAACCATCACATGTTCTTAAAGCTAGAGAAGGTCCACTAGAGCCTTAGGAACCTTCACCAACTAGGACTGTGTGATCTTTTCAAATGGTTTTAATGCCATCATAGGATGTGTTGTATAACTTTTGTTTGATGTTAAATTTTATGTCATCAACAACATAATTTGTAATTTTGTTGATATGTACACCTAGGCACTCAGTTTTTTGATGTTAGTTTTGTTGTGTTATGTCATGTGCTAGTCAATAATTCCATATCTTCCCAATTTTGTAAAGAACTCAAGGATAAGTTTTCATTTAGTTGTGGGGGTATGATGATTCATGGATTGGCCACATCAATGAAGCCTCATCAACTACACCTCATTGAATGGACCCAATCAACTTGGTTTTGTCAACACATCATTTCATGCATTAACATGTCCCCTTCGATGCATCATTTCATGCATTGACATGGCCTTGTTGATGCAAGCTATATTCTTGCCTATAAATACGTGCCAACTTGTTGTGTTTAGGCATTATTCTATCATAGTGTAGCAAAGATATTAGAGTTTTTACATTTGAGAGTTAGAATATTTTCTTGAGTGCCCACACCAAGACCCATTGTGTATGGATCTTTATTCAAGCACTATTGTACCTAAGCATGATAATGTGCAAAACAATAAAGACAAGCTTTCTAATCAAACCTTGTAGCATTCTAGATAGCTTTAATGTTTTATTTATGAATTTAATGTTTTTAGCTATTTATTTAATGTTCTTTAGTAATTAAGCTAATTAAGTAATTAATTGAGATAAGCTAAATAATGATCAAGTAAATGCATAAGTACAACCACTTTGAGCATACATATGACATTTGGTAATCCCAGCATTTCTTAATGCTTGGTAATTCGGCAACGTTATACGTGTTTAGAATGTGTACAGAAAGTGAAACTAAATACTTATGTTAGGGATAATTACATAATAGTCAACTCATTAGATTAAAGTATATATTAAATTACTTTATTCTCTATCCTATTTATTTCAAGTACCAAAATCATAAATATAAAATGAAAAAAATCATGTGCCTCAATTACAATTAAACCATACCCTTGAGCTTCACAAGTGTAGTTTGGCAAACAATGAACATCCTCAACATCTAATTTACTCCTAGGAAACTAGTGCACCAGAAACTATAGAGTCCATGGAATTCGAATGGATCTCGCATGAGTGCTTCATGATTCTTATGGTTGGACATAGGGGTACCTCGCCACTCATAAGATGTTTTACCAACTTGGATAGATTTTCTTTTATAGAAACTCTTTGTTCTTTGGGCATTTTCATAGATTTCCTACCCATCGATTCAATCACATTGGTTAGTTTTCAAATCTTAGCCTTAAGGTTTGAGTTTTCCTTTTTCAGATAAACACATTCATCATTAAGAACTTTAATTTTTATTTCCTTAACATGTAAGGCATCATTTATTTCAACACACAAGTTTTGGAAAGAAATAAATTCATGACAAATCATCCCATACATTCCTTCAAAGGAAATATCACTTAGATAGTCATGAGTTTTATAAACTATACAAACAAAGTGTCCTCTATTTTTGAATGTACAAAAGGAAATGAGAGACTTACCTTTATAGCAGATATGATAAAGGAATTGTACATAGAAATTGATGAAGCATATTAGTCTCTTTTCCTAGATGAGTTGGGTTTTGATTGTTCCTTTCATGTTCACTCTTGAAAATTGAAGTAGAGTGCAAGAGGACCTTCTCTCATACCACTTGAGGATTTTAGAACTTAGAAGGAGAGGATGAATAAGTTCCCCAAAAGAACACAACCAATATTAACATGGTTCTACAAATTTGATAGTCCATACTTAGATGGTAGATCACTTGCATACCTTTGAACTTTATTCCTCTAAAAATGTGATTTGCAAGGTATCACACCTTGTATAGCTCTATGCTCCACTCCAAAGTGATTCAGTGCCACAAATCCACTCAACCCCACAAGGTCTTGACAAGCTTAGAATGTGATTTACATGATCCCACAACCTTTACAACTTGATCGCTGCTCTAAACTGTTGTGGTTCTACACCAACACTCAATCCCACAGGATCTCGATAAGCTTAAGGATGATGCCTTCTTGGAAAAAGCACATCAACCCCAGTGGGGCAACAAGAAAGAGATAGATAAATTACAAGGGAAAAATGCAACTAATTTGCTACTCCTCATACTTTGAATCAAAATACAACATAACCACAAAAATTGTTCAATAGATAGTATAATGAGGTACACAAAATACAATAGAATAATGCACACAATGATTTCTTGATGTTGACAATTGCTTGCACACCAAAACTTGCACATTTCCCAAGAGAATGAATTCTTCTTATAGCCTTAAACTCCCTAAAATCTCCTTGAAATTCATGCAATAATTATCTAATGGCCAGTGGAGACATCTACTTTGAGATTGTGATGTCTCACTACAAAAGACTTCCATTCTAGGAAGACATCTCTCTAGTAAAGGAGACGTCTACATGTAGACATCTTCTTTTAAAAGTAGACACTTACTATTTTTAAGAGACATCTTCTCCTAAGAGGAGACATCTACTATTGGTGCAAGACTTCTTCTATGGGTCTTTTCAATTTAACCAAGACATCTACTTCTTCTAGGAGACATCTTCTCTTCATAGTAGATTTCTATTGTTTCTAGTAAACATCTTCTCTAGATGTTCTCCAAATTGGACAAGACATCTTCTTCATTAAGGAGATTTCTTCTCTTTGATTCTTGAAGCTTCCTTTTGTTGATATGACATCTTTCCAATCTTTGACACTCCTTCCTTTTGCTATAGTCTTCATT
This sequence comes from Gnetum montanum, assembly GCA_015680685.1. NCBI lineage: Eukaryota > Viridiplantae > Streptophyta > Gnetopsida > Gnetales > Gnetaceae > Gnetum > Gnetum montanum. Next base: position 1,457,371 of record MNCI01019302.1, on the reverse strand, counting down.
GAGTCTTTGTCATCTTTACTTGTCATCTCTTTGTATGTCTCATTCCTTGACTTCTCCTTTAAGTTCTCCGAGTTCTTGTGATCTTCATCATACCTTGTGATGAACCATGATTTGTCAGGCTCTGATATTGGACCCATGATATCGGATCCATGATATCAGGTATGCAATATCATAGCCTGGTTGACGATATTGAATACACGATATTGTGGTTCCTGTGTAAGCCTATAAATACCACATTTGGACACATAGCAAAGGATTCAATTAGGGTTGGAGTAATTATAGAAGTAGATTCTTTTTGTTCATTTTTAGTTCATCTCAACCCTTTCCCTAGTGCATGCCCATATTGTGATGATTGTAATTGTACAGAACCTTTATTCGAGTGTGACATACTTGGACACGTACATGACTGGCAATAAAGATCGAGATTACTTCATCATTGTAGCATTCACTTAGTTTTAACTGCTTATTGTTATTGTTATTTATTACTTTTTTAATTAATATTTTTTTACCTTCATTTCCTATCCTTGTTATTAAACACGGAATGAGTATGACTTAATCATAAGCATTTAAGTGTGACTACTTGGTATCCTAGTAGTGTATCTAGGAGTGCTTAAGTAACATGTGCTTGGGAATCCTAGAAGTAGTACACGAGGTTCAAGATGTGTACAGATGATTAAGGATAGATGCTCATTACACTTAGGCTAGCTTAGATTCTCTTCTCCCACTCCCTCTTAGCTTAAAACAAAGTTATTTTTCATTGCCTCTAGGAGTAGCACTAGTTTAGGCCCACATCATACACCTCAATTTGGACTAAACCATACATGAAAAAGAAAATACTATTCCAAGTGGGAAGACAATGAATTACGATCAATATGTAACTATCTAGATACCACAACTAGCCTATTTGTAGAGTTCAACTGGATCGTGCGTGAACGCTCGTATTCATATGGTTGAGTGTAGGGCTACCTTGCCACTCATCACCTTGTAACAACATCACATCCACAACATTCTATTTTCTCTATTTTTTAAACTTTTGACATTTCAAAAGGTCAACAATTTTATACTCTCACAATCTCATTTTTGTTAATCCTAATATTTCATCAATTCTTGGTGTTCCACCTAATTTAATGCTCTTGTTGCAAGACATCATGTCTAGGCTTCAAGCAAATGAAGACTAAATTCAAAGAGCCACAACATTGCATGGGAGCAGTCCTACAATCTCTACTACCAATATCCTCATTGATCCCATTAGCTCTTTGGTTCCTCCTGCTCAAGTTCCAAAAAGCATTTTGTTGCCAAATTTTACTAAGTATAACTGAGAATCTCATTCTATGAATCATGTCATTACCTATAGCAATGAAAGCATGGTACTAGCCAATTATCCCCATATCATCCTTAGAATCTTCTTAAAATTTCTTAACTAAAAAGGAACTTGAATGATATAGAACACTTTTCCATGGATCTGTCACCTTGTTGAAGTAACTCTTCACCACCTTTAAGGAGAAGTTAAAGTATAACATTACTAAGGGTGATACTTTGCAAAAGCTTCTAATAATCAAAAGGGCCTATAATGAGCCCATCTCCAAGTTTATCTCTAGATGAACATTAGTGATCATGAAGCTTTCATATCAACTTCCTAATAATTAGCTTCTAGAGATTTTTGAGGAAGCTATAAATGATTACATCAAAGGTAACTTAGTATATCCTAGGCCACTTAGCCTTAATGCAATCTCCTCTACTAAACACATTAAGGAGGTGGCCATTTAACATAATGATCTAGAGTGGATCAACTTTACACTCAAAGAAAAAAGTTAGTAGTTAGAGATAAGTATACCTAAAATACTTATTAGATAGTGACTTCAATTAACCAAACTACATCATTTCCATCATCAAGAGGTATAAGTGATGAGGGGAATGGGAATGAAAGTCCAAATCTAAATCCTAGCAATGGTGGAAAAATCACATTCAATAATGGTGGGTAATCAAGGAGGCCATAGAATGATTGATCTAAGTGCCACAAATTTTGAATAACATACAGGCACCTATACAGCACACTATTGAAGTATGAACATCTAATACCTAAGTAAGTTTTAGAACAAAAGAGATCCTAATTCAAAAGGCTTCAAACATAGGTCATTGATCATTGCTAATGTTTGTATCTCTCCCAATGGTATAATCCCAACACATTTTCCTACTATCATGAGTCATCAAGCCATGATATGAAGGATTTTAATGCTCTTAAAGATGATGTTCAGGTGTTGCTAGAAAAAGAAGCAATTGTATTCAATACTTCCATTCAACTAGTAATCAAAAAATGCAAATTTATCAAGATCCTCTAAATTTCCATTCAAGGAGAACTTCATCCTTTCACTAATAATCCAAAGGAAGTCATCCATGAGCTTCCTTAGTTGCTCAAATGGATCCCTCCTACTACTAGTCTTCCTCGTCCTCTTACTTTACCCCATCAAAACCTATGAAGCCTCTTGTAATCAATTTCCCTTGGAATGATACCAACTCTTCTACCTCCTAGAACATACAAAGGGCTCCATTAGTTATTAATATAACTCCTTACTATGATGAACTTCCTATGCCATCCCAGCCTACTTTCTCTAAAAAATTTAAAGGGCCCCAGATCTATGATCTAAGCTAAAAGGAGGTAAAGAACTCAGTTAGAACAAACACACTTTTGTGAAACTCTCTTATATTCTCTTACTACTGAATATGTGCTACTACAATTATATAGTCCTTGATCTCCAAAGAATAGATTTGGAGAGATAAGCATGAATGTAGAAAATCATGGGAATGATCCTTATCATCTCATTTAAGGATCTTCTTCATACGGAATGAAATAAATATGATATTAGATAGGAATTACATGAATAAAATCTCATCTTATTTAATATAGATTTATGGATGAGATATATCTAGTTCTTTTATAAAACAACTAGTCATCATATTTCACAAACCCCTCCATGATGGTAAGAGGTTCCACTCCAAGGAAATCTTGAAAAGATTTAAACTTCTTATGACTCAAAATATTGGTAAAAATATCTACCATTTGTGCTTCAATTGAACAATGTTCCATGCTAAGTATGTTGTCTTGGATTAAGCTTTTGAGATGATGATTTTTAATGTCTATGTGTTTAGAGTACTCATGATGAATAGGATTTTGTACCATCACAATAGCACTTATGCTATCATAGTATAAACAAATGGGAGGTTCAAGTGTATATCACATTTCAATGAAAATGAAGTGGATCCATATGGCCTTAAGTAACAGCATTAGATGCAGCTATGTATTCTACTTCTACTATTGAGAGGATGACTACAGGTTACTTCTTTGATCCCCAAGAGATAAATGGTGGACCAAAGAAAAAACAAAAGCCAAAAGTTAATTTATGATCTTCAAGGTTATCTCCCCAATCTGCATTAGTATATCCCCATATCTTGAAATTTCTATGTTTATGAAATGTAATCTCATAATCTATAGTAGTTTTTAAGTATCACAAAACCTACTTTGTAGCTTTTCAATGTGATTCATGAAGATCTTGCATGAACCAAGAAATGTAATTTTAAAAAAATTAGATCTCTAGAAAGGTATTGGAAAGATACATGAGACTACCAACAAGAGAATGGTATAATGAAGGATTGAAGTATGGTGATGTGCCATCCTTGGTAAGTTTTGTAACAAGAAAGAGTGGTGTATATGACAAATTATAATTAATCATGCTAAATTTCTTAATTAAGGATTGGACAAATTTTATTTGTAATATAAAAATTGATTTTGATCTTTGGATAACTTGAAAATCCAAAAAATATGGCATCTTTTCCAAATCATACATTTCAAATTTATTTTTTATGGCATTAAGAAAATTATTTCCTAATGTAGTTGTAGATGAAAAATAGATTAAATCATCTACATATAAATAAACAAAAATTTATTCATCACAAGATACATTTTTGTATATAGTTGTTTGGGATGGAAGATTGGTAAAGCCTTCATGAAAAATGCATGAATACATGCATACCATGCACGTGGAGCTTGCTTAAGCCCATATAATACTTCATGAAGCTTGTAAATATGATTTCTCTTTCCTTCATCAATGTAACCTGGTGGTTGCTCCACATAAACTTCTTTATTTAGGAAACTATTAAGAAATGCATAGGTCATATCTAGTTGATAAATTGCATGACTAGCTTTTGCAACAATAACAAGAAAGATTCTCATGAATTCCATCCATGAAATAGGAGCAAAGCTATCATCAAAATATCTACCTTGATGCTAGAGGTATCCTTTGGCAACCATGTGAACTTTGAATTTTTCCATGACATCATGTTGATTTCTTTTAATTTTAAATACCCATTTTAATCTAATAATTGGCTTAATAGATGGATGAGAAACAAGGCTCCAAGTGTTATTTTTGTGAATTTGTTGTAGCTCTTTCTCCATGGCAGCAATCTAGCATTCATCCTACATTGCTTCTATGATAGAAGATGGTTCCATAAGACCATCATCACTCCCCACCCCCATTGTTGTGAGTAGCATAAAAAATTCATCTTGATCTTTATAAACATGACATAGAGGCAATTAGATCACTCTCATTTTTCATAATAATCAACATCAGCTAGTTGGCTGGTTTCCGTAATAGTAGGTGGTTCATCCTTATGGATAGCATAGTTAATGTCCATCCAGCCTAAATGAAGGAGAATTCTCTCCTTCCACATCATATAATTATCATCCTTTAATTCAAGAATGTCACATTTAAAATCAAAGTAGCTCACAGGTTGTATAACTACATAAATTAAAAACATGCTTACATTGCTAAATTTGAGATTAAAATGCTATATGACATGTTTACCAATGTAAATCATGCAAAAATACGAATCAAGTGACATAAAATTTCCTATGGGCTAAATTTTAATTCAAACATCTTCATATATATGTATGATGAAACTATTAAATTATATCCCTTTTCTTCATCCTTGTGGGTAAATTAAGAAAAATAATTTAATACATCATTCTAATTAATCATAATAAATATAATAAAAATTCCTATGGGATAAAATCTATTATATTGCATATGATTAATCACAATTCAATGTTTATTTACCATATGTAATCCAAAAACTCTTAATATATAATTTTGCATAATTAAAGATGTTGTAACTACTCTCTAATTATACAAAATTATATATTAATTGCTAGCCATTTTGTTTTTATTTAGAAAAATTATTTTCCTAATGCATATACTAATATGTTACTTTATAGATATATACAAAAATAAATTATGTATAAAATTAATTATTTCATAGTGGCAACCCTAAATGCAAGTTCACAGAGGTCCACATTGGCCCTTGACAACAAAATAGCATATGCAAGCCTAAGAATCATCATCAACATCCTAACCCACACCCACTATTTTGAAAATGTCTACATATTGGATGAATGAATTTAGAAATGGAATCTCATGTGGTAAGTAGAAACTTCTTATTAACTATAAAAATAGCAAAAATAAATGATATTGGAAAGCTCTCATCGATCCCTACTAGAAGAGAAAATGTTAGAATATACACACTGTACTTGGTAAAAATAGACAACATGGAAAACCCAATGCAGTCTATAATTACCATGAACACTGCATTAACACAACTATAATTTTAAGATCCTTTATCTTCAATGAAGAAAGAGAATAAGATAAAAGGTAATGGCATACCTCATCTACAGAATTGTAAAAAATTAAATAGTAAAAATGAAGTATGTAAAGGACAACTATAGATTCTCTACAAGAAAAAACAATTAGAAACATAAGCCTAGATGGTTTCAACCTCTTTAGTGACCTCTAGCAGAGGTTCTCTCATGATTGTAACAGTAAACACACCATCAATTATCATAAAGTCTCAAATTACAGGATTTAAAAACAACATAAAAGAACCAACAACAATCTCTCTTATTGACAGAGTAACGAGAAGATGTTCCATCCTTCAAGGTGAATTTGGAAGGAAAATTCCATATCTTGGAAAATAAATTAGAGTGGAAAATTTTAAAATTTTCATTGTTCATCCAGAAAAAAAGAAAAAACTTTTGTGCACAAAATCATAGTGATTTTAATTTCAAACATACAAAGAAAGACATTCACAAGAAGCACATCCTTACAAACAAACCCAAACAAGTTCCAACACTTCTCTATTTCTAGCATGATACCAAGCAATGTATTTTGATAGTAGTGTAGAAGAAAAATCTACCCTAGTTTGATACCATTAACAGAGTCGTAGATAAACCAACAAAATCATAAGAGTGGCAAAACAAATATGGTTAATCATTTTGCACATACCAATCATCCAAACAAGTTCTAAGAATCAAAAAAGAGACCAAACCTGGTGCTCTGATACCAGATGTAAGAAATTTTTCATAAAATATTGATCAAAACATGCATCTATCAAAATTGTACAAAATCATCGAAATGTGAAAATAAATCCAAAACTAACCTACAGCCACTAATGCTTTTTTATGAACTTGTTTCAAAGAGTGCTCTAATTCTTCTATTGCACTAACACTCAATAACAATGGTGTATGTAGACTCTGAGTGCTTATGAGAAGGACCAAAACTATAACTACCTTGAGTTTGATGTATTCTAGTACTATTTGTTCTCCCATCAAGAAAATTTTATATGCTAGAAAAAAATATATCACCAAAGATTAACTTCTAGTTTAAATGAGAAATATGAGACTATTCTTGTGGAAACCATTATAATAAATTTAATTGGTTTAAATTTTGAAACTATTAGTTTTTCATAACACATAAATGGTTACATTGAAACTTTCCCATAATGCATAAATGATTACTTTAAAATTTTTTATAACATGTAAATAGTTACATTTAAACTTTCCATAACATGTAAATGGTTACATTAAAACTTTTCATAATGCATAGATGGTTTTATTGAAACTTTCCATAATGTGTAAATGGTTACATAAATGTCTCTAGAGAGTTACTACAGGTTAAGCACCTGGTGAAATTTGTATCCGTTGGATGATATTTAGTCAGCTGAGAAGTGGGCGGAATTTGTGGTATAGTGCAGGCAGATGACATTGTTAATGAAGAAATTGTCCCAAAGGAAATGATGGATGATGAATGACCACTAGTATGATACAGTTACAGAGTATTGGCCTATGAACTTACAGATTTATCTTCCAACATGGAGTATCTTTGGAAATAAATGCAGATGGCAATGATCCCATAAAATGAGAAGGAAAAGGATGGTTAACAGTTGCAACATCTACCTCCCAATTCTAGGCTTGATGCAGATGTTGAAAATATTATGATAGGGCACATGGAACCCCCACATTTAATGGCGTAGGATACCTGGTGGAGCACTTTAAGTGTGTGAAATGATTAGGCGGTAAAATTTGGCCATCATTTTGGGTTTTGCTAAGTTGGAATTTAGCAAGGGACTAAAAATTATTTATAGGAGACAGTAATGGCTAAAAGATCTATGGTGGTTGATGGTGCTAGAATTGGGTACGTTTATGTTGGTTTGTGAAATTGAGAGAAGAATTGTGCAAGTTGTTGGTGTTGCTTGAGATCAGCTACAACCGAGAGAAATGTGTTGTAGTGAAAAATGTGGGATATAATCTTTTGAAGAGAAAGAATAACCTTGTAATGGCATTGTTGAAATGTCTTCTAGTTGCTACAGTATAGCATCTACATGTGGATAGAAAGAGTGCATGGTAGGTGAAGTAGATCATCCATGTTGCAGTTGATGGGATGATAGGTTATGGTTTCTAAACCAATCACATTAGAGTAGCTACAAATCAAATTCCTTGTTTTTGTTAATATTTTTTTTGTAATATTTCCTTTTCCAATAATATCTTCATTTCCTTATTCTTATATTCTTGAAAAACCACATCACGTGATTCCAAAATTTTCATATTTTCAGAATCATAACATCTATATGCTTTGGAATTTGCACAATATTCCACAAAAATACATGGTTGTCCCTTTTTATCTAGCTTTTGTCTTTTTTGTATTGGAATTTGAATGTAGCATGATCAACCAAAAATTTTTAAATGAAATATACTTGGTGGATAGCCATATCATAGTGCATACAATGTTTGATGTTGAATGGATTTTGATGAGATTCTATTCAAAATTTAAATTGTTGTTGCACATGCTTCTATCCAAAAATTATTTTCTAACTTGACATGTGAAGTAAACACATTGTTATTTCAACCACATTCTTCTTCTTTCTCTTATTTATGCCATTTTGATGAGGTGTAAATGATGTGGTGGTTTGCTGAATAATTCCATTTTTATTACAAAATTAAACAAATTCATTTGATAAAAATCCATCACTATGATCTATTTGAGTTTTTTTTTAATTGTATTACCACTTTGTTTTTCTACTTCCATCTTGAATTCTTTAAAAAAATCCAATGTTTGATCTTTTAATTTAAGAAAATATCCCTAAGCAAATCTTGAAAAATCATCCACTATGATCAACATATACTAGATTTTACCTAGGCTCAATGTTTACATGGGATAGCATAAATCCAAATGAACTAGACCTACTTTTTCTTGAAATATATGTTCTTTTCTAAGAAATGGCAACCTTGCAATTTTACATAGTTGGTATATGCCACAATCACGATTATCTAGCAAAGAAAATTTTAGCATACCTCTTACAATTTCTCCTTTTTGCATGCAATCCATTGAGCCAAAGTTGATATGTCCTAAGCAAGCATGCCATAACCATGTTGTGTCTTCTATGGTAATAAGAAAGTGAACATCTTTTTGCATCTGCAAATTGTACATTTGATTCTCACTAATAGGGATAATTGCAATACCTTTATCATCATTAGCCTTAGAGATTTTATAAGCATATTTTTCAAATTCAACATGGTATCCATTATGACATAATTGCCCCACACTTAATAATTCTTTAAATGATCTGGAACAAAATAGATTTGGGAAATAACATATTTGTTACCTTGAGTTGTTATGAAGGCAAGAAATCCAATCCCAATAATGATTAGCTTCTTCCCATTATCTATAGTTATCTTTCCATCATAGTTTTCTAAACTTAGAACAATTTCTTATTCTCTGTCACACGATTGTTGCATCCACTATCAACATACCAAATATTGTTGTTGTTACTAGCATCTAGTACCTTTGTAGAGCTTGAGATTTGATCTTCCTCATTTTCAATATCAAATAATTTCACACCTTTTTGTTAATCCTTTTGCTGATGTTCATGTTCTACAATTTTTTCTTTACATTTTTTTTCATACTTCTTTCTAGACCAACATTCTAGAGTATTGTGGGTGTTGGTACCATAGAAATCACAATGCTTACCTTCCTTTGATTGATTTGATCTTCCATGACCACAACCTCTAGATTTTTTGCAACCACATCTACATCCTCTAAATGAGGGTCCACTTGAGGATCTTTGATGTTGATTTTGATTTTGATTGGATGTCCTCTAAAATTGTGCTTGAAATGCATTTGTTGTTGAATCCTCACAATTAGCAATCCTTTGCTTGTATGTCCTTAAGCTTCCTACAAGCTCAACCATGATCATCTTATCAAGATCTCTTGCTTCTTCAATAGCCATGATGATGGGATCATATCGTCTGGTCACACTTCAAAGGATCTTTTCAATAGCATGTCTTTCCTTAAGTATTTCTTCACAAAATTCAAGTCCATTTCGAACATGTTGAAATTGGTTGATGTATTGATCAATATTCTCTAAATATAGCATGTACAAAGATTCAAAATATTTCCTTAATACTTGTAACTTGACAACATGAATTTTTGACAATCCCTTGTACGTAATCTCTAGTGCATCCCATGCAGCTTTGCTAGTTCAATGCATGACAATTTTGGAAAAGTTTGTCACATCTAACCCAAATTGAATGATGAATAATGCTTTTTCATTTTTCTTATGAAGCTCATTGACTTCATTCTTTGTTCTTCCTTTAAGGCTTGAAATGTTGCTTGATCAACATCTTTAAATCCATTTTCAACAAAATCCCATAGATTTTAAATGTCTGCAGAATATCAAGAACTCATTGAAGATATCTTGATATTCTGCAGAATATCTTGATTGTGGAACATCTAGTCATCATATTTTACATTTTCTTATCCTCCTTCTTTTTCAAGGAATAGAGTCCCCATAGCTACTCATCCTATTCATTATTCTTCTATCTTACCCTACACAATGCACCTACCATATTTTCCTTCATCTCCAATCAAGTCACAAGAACCTTTCTTGCTTCCTACCTCCACTTCACCTATTAGAATCCTCACAAGGATCCAAAATAAGGTAGTAACCATGGCAAGGAAAAAGAGGATGAACTAGCTAGCAAGCTAAACAAAAAGAAAGTTTCATTTCAAGGTGTATTAAATGTAAATTTCCCTACTCCAATTGTTACCTCAACTACACTAATCACATTTGATGCTACTGCCATAAATTCAAAAAGAACAAATCTTTTCCTCTTTGTCCTCATTTTCACTTCAAAGGAATATTATTTAACATTGGATGAGCTACTAAAGTCCATCATAGTGCCTTCAAACATTTAGCCCCATGTTCATGAAATATTATCGCTACTCAATCCTCCATATTATAAGTCTAACTATTTGGTCTTTAAGAAAGAGAACTTCAAAACATATCTTGCAATGGGTGTCATGTGCCAACTCTCAATTTACATCATCATACATATTAGAGACAACATCTCACTACCATTAGTGTACATGAATGATGGAGCTAAAACCAATGTCATCTCATGGACGTTCATTACCCATCTCAACCTCAAAAAATAGGTGACATAATCTAACTATGATTCTTATCTACTTTGTTTAGTGGCTCTAGAGTAGAAATCCTTGGAATGATAAAACTATCTATTCTTATAGAAAGTATGATCATGTCAGAGGTTGTATTTTTTGTCATTTGAGATTCATATAGAATTAATGCTATGTTAGGAATATTTTGGTTAGCATACCATCATGCTGTTACATCACCCTTGCAACAAGAAATACATTTCCCTTGTAAAGATAAAGAAATAGTCTTGCATGTTGATCCCAAAATCCCAGCTATTTTACAATTAGATGTATTGAAAGAGTCTATCTTAGGATCTTAACTTGCTCTTGTTGATCAAACATTCTCAACAAAAGAAAATAAAGAAGTGGATACAATCATGCCTTGGTCATCTAGCATCTATGAATTTATGGATCTAGGATTTGATGAGTTAGACATCATTGAACCCCTCAAGATCATAAAAGTTCCCACTAGGTATGATGCTAGGAAATCCATTACTAAGATGTCACAATTCTAAATATTTTCTCCACTTTTTCTATTTTATCTTTGTTTATTGTTTATTTTTCTTATGTTTGTGTGTGTTTCATAGTATGAAGTTAGTTTTAACTTCTTAACATGAATTTCATTATTTCACTTTGTTATTTTCAATTATGCCTTCTTGATTAGCATAGCCTTATTGCTTTATTTTAGAATTTACTTATCTTGGTACTACATTTTTATTGCATTTGTTGTTCTTTTTTACTTTGTATTTTCCCTAAAAAACACCAAAGTTTTGAATGTAGAAAATTAAAACAAAAATCATAAAAATAGAAAACTAAAAAGATAATAACCATATAAAACTCATAAGTCATAAATAATGATAGCCCTATACCATAGCCTTGTAACATATTTCTCAATTTCCATACAAATATCCATGTAAATTCATTTCAACATTTAGAAAATTCATCACTTTTTTTAATTTTCTATACCATAGAAAATTTTTTGGCTTTCGTTTTACCTTGAAAACTTAGAAAATTTTTCTAAATCCTCTACCTTGATTCCATGTGACATAAAATTATCTAACTTCTCCATGACTTAGAAAATTTTACAACTCCTCTATCTATCCCAAAATTAGAAAATTTTCTAACTCTCATACCTTTTCATGCCCTAGAAAATTTTCTAACTCTCCTATCATTTCCAAACATTGAAAATTTTCTAACTCTTCTATCTATCTTAGATTTAGAAAATTTTCTAACTCTTCTATATTTCCATGACTTAGAAAAGTTTCTAACTCTCCTATCTTCTCCACACCTTAGAAAATTTTCTAGCTCTCCTATCTTTCCCATGCTTAGAAAATTTTCTCTCTCCTATCTTTCCCAAACTTAAAAAATTTTCTAACTCTCCTATCTTTTCCAAACTTAGAAAACTTTCTAATTCTCCTATCATTCATAGACTTAGAAAATTTTTTAACTCTTCTATCTTTCCTAGACTTAGAAAATTCTCTATCTCTCCTATATTATCCATGCCTTAGAAAATTTTATAACTCTTCCATCTTTCCCAAACATAAAAAACTTTTCTACCTCTCTCTCCATACACAAATTTTTCATATTTTTCCAAAACTTAGAATCTTTTTTGTATCTCTCCCTTGACAAATGTTAATTTTTTTCTAACTATTTTTCTTATTTTAGTCCCATTTTTTATATAACTATTACTTTCTCTTTCATGATTTGCAAGCCATGGATCTTAAGTTGCTCCTTCATCTATGTAAACCACTCATCTTGGATGGGCTCCATGGCCAAATCTTCTAGCCTCTCAATGAGAATTTGATCAATTTTTCATCCCTTGACCCCTTAGATTCTATCATCTCGACTCTTGATATCACCAAAGAAGACTTAATTCATCAAGCTAAGCTTCCTTTCTTAAACCACTAACCTATTTTGACTAATGATCCATTACTAGAGCTCACTATAACAAATCATCAAAATGAGAAAAAGATCTTATAGTTGGGGACAAACATGATTGATGAAATTCATAAATCCATTCTAGAAATATTTAGAAATTATTTTATCACCTTTTCATGGTAGTATGATAACATGCCTAGTTTGGATCCCATTATTGTCCAACTTAACATCATACTTGGAGAATATTTCAAACCTGTCAAGCAAAAGCATGAGAAATCAACCCTAATCTAGTCTTAGTTATAAAAGATGAGATTATCAAACTCTGTAATGTCAAATTTATACATTCCATATATTACTTTGATTAGGCATCCAACATGGTGGTCATTCATAAGCAAAAATAGAGCTATTATGGTATGCACCAATTTTCATGACCTCAACAAGATGACATTTAAAGATGATTTTCCACTATCCCAAATTGATCAACTCATAGACATAATAGTATGTCACACCTTACTTAGCTTCATGGATGGTTTTTTGGACTACAACAAAATTCAAATTAATCCTCACCATCAATGCTTTACAACTTTCATGACCCCACAAGGAAGTTTTTGTTACACAAAAATTCCTTTTAGGTTTAAGAATGCTAGAGCAACATACCAATAGGTTATGAACTTCATCTTTATTAACTTGATGTTTAAAAATTTCAACGATTATGTGGATGATGTAATAGTTAAGTCTATTATCATAATATATCATCCCATAGACTTAGATATAGTGTTGACTCGTTACAACAAGTATAACCTCCACTTAAACCCTAAGAAATGCATTTTTTGTTTAGAAACAAGTAGGATGTTAGGATTTCTAGTTTCAACTAATGGTATAGTAGTAAATATTGATAAATTTAAAGTAATCATGAATCTTCCACCACCTAAGTGTCTTAAGGACATGTATATTTTGCAAGGTAGATTCTAATCTGTTTATCATTTCATATGCAATCTAACTAATTAATTTCATCACATTTATCATCTTCTCAAAAAATATAGAACCTTTAAATTGGACTTGAAGTGTGGAGAGGCTTTAGATGTGATCAAGAATGTTCTTACCAACCTTCCCATACTCCATCCTCCTCAATTTGATCTCCCTTTTTGTCTCTTTCTTTCTAAGTCTAATCATTCTATCATAGCCATGCTTTGCCAATGACGTAAATATAATCTTGATCCCCCTATCTAGTACATCTCTCATCCATTCTTTGATTGTGAAACATATTACATGAATAATGAAAAATATTTCTTAGGCCTTATATTTGCACTAAAGAAATGGAGATGCTATCTACAAAGGACAAAGGTTCACATCATTTACCAAGATAACATTTTACAATCTATTGCCACCAACCAATGCAATAATAACTACATGGAAAAATGAAAAACTCTCTTAACCAAATTTGATTTATCCTATCTTTTCCAACAATCAATTAAGGGAAAATCCATTGTAGATTTTCTTACTTTCTTCCCACTCTCTAAACCATTTTTTCCAACAATTCAACATCCCCAAAGGAGCCAACTATGGAAGAATAACTTCTCCTCTAACTACAATATTAGAACATGAGGATTTTGATTCATACTTGTATTTTGATGATGTGCATATAACCCAAGATTCAATAATAGGTGGTGTTCTCAACTACCAATACATGAATCCAATTTATAACACTTATAAATTAAATTTTTCATGCACTAAAAATGTGATCGAATACAAAGGTCTTAATCAAGGGTTTCTCTTAGCTCTTCAACTTAGAATCAAAATGCCTTCCATACGTGGTAATTTTCAATTGGTTGTATGCCAAGAAAATAACGAATATGCTTGCAAAGCTAAAACTCTTTATCCTTATTTAAATTTACCAAAAAATTTAATTTCTCAATTTAACAAATGCTTACTCATACACATCCACCATTCAAAAAACATGTTTGCTAATTTACTAGCTACTTTTTCTCTTCTTTCTAATCCTATTTTTCTCAAAGGTCATTTGTCTCATTCAACAAAAGACACACTTGTTACACTCACTACTATATAAAGTATTGGCTTAGTTAACTTAGAAGAAGATGAATAATACCATGATATCATACAATAATTTCAAATGGGAGAGATCCTTGAATATCTATCTTATTTGAAAAAGGATTCTCTTTGTAAATATTCTAAACATTTTTGCGTTATCAATCTTCATATTTTATGTTACAACTCTACATCAACTATTCTTCTTTATTTTCTAAGTTATGATGAAGCACAAAACTAGTTAGAACAAGTACATTCAGGCATCTGTGGAGGTCATTAGGCTTACTATCTATAGTAGCTCATATCATTTTGTTATGTTACTAGTGACCTATGATATTTAGGGATACACATATGGAAATTAAGATTTGTGATACATATCAATGTCATGCTTTGCTTATTTATGTTCCATCTCAAGAGCTTAGGATGTCTGAAATCATATGACCTTTCAAGAAATGAGAATTAGATCTCATAGGCTCTATCAATCCTTCATCTTCTTTAGGTCATCGAATTATTTTAATAACTATTGAATATTTTACTAAGTGTGTTGAAGCTATTTCTTTAACAACTACAACTTCTAAGTATATTTTTCATTTTATTTTGGATCATATAATTACTCACTTTGATATGCCTCTCCACATCATGACTAATAATAAACCTTAGTTCAAGATTAAGGACCTAGCAAAATTTTATGATCAATACCAAATAACATAATCATTCTTATCTCTATTATCTGCAATCCAATTAGTAAGCTAAATCAACCAATAAATCCCTCATTCATTTTTTGAGAATCATCAATGATAAATTTCAATGCAACTAGCATACTTAGTTATCCCACACACTCTGGGTCTAGTGTATTGTGGAGTGTTAAACTTAGAATGGGAGGGGATGAATAAGTTCCCCAAATTAAAACTTTGTAAAAAAAAAGCACACACACCAAAATTAACATGGTTCCCCAACTTGGGGAGTCCACAATTGGAGGGTAGATTTCTAGCACACCTCTAGACTTTATTACTCTCAAATGTGGTTGAAGGGTCCACACCCTGTACAATCTTCAAGCCTGGCTCCAGATTATTGTATCACAACATCAACCACTTAATCCCACAATGTCTCATTAGGCTTGTAATATGGTTTCCAGGCTACCACAACCTTTACAATCTTGAGCTCTACTCTGGAGTGTTGTGCCACAACACCAATCACTCAATCCCATAGGATCCTGACAAGCTCAATCAAGATGCCTTCCCATAAGAAGTATATCAACCCTATAGGGGAACAAGGAAGAACAATTACAAGGGATGAATGCAACTTAGTTGGTTGATCCTTGTACTTTGAGGTACAACACACTTTACAATGATCAAAAGATAGAACAATGAGGAGCAACAAAAATCACAATGATTGAAAAAATGATTGTACAATGATTACACGTAAGCTTGCATATTTTCCAATGCATATGATGTCTTCTTATAGATATCATGTTTCTAAATCCATCTTGGAACTTGTGCAACAACTAGCCAATGGTCACTAACGATCATAAAAGACATCTTCTTTGTGCCTGAGACATCTTTTTGAATTTGCCTTCTATTCGGGAAAAACATCTTTGTCTGAGAAATTTGTCTTTATGAAAAATCCATTCTAGGAAGACATATTTGTCTAATGGAAGACAACTTTTTTAATCTCGCTTGCATTATATGAAGAAGTATTTCTCTGGTAAAGATGTCTTTGCATGAGGAAAGACATCTGTTGTTTCTTGAAGACATCTTTGTTTGAGTTCACAACAATTCTGCCAAGACATCTACTATTTCCTAGAGATGTCTTTCTTCAACTTTATTTATTTGATAAATTCATCATTCCTTGTCCACAACCTTTATCTTCCACATGCTTTAATGATAAAAACATTTCTTGTACAATATCTTGTCCTTGTCTACATTCTTTAGAAATCTTGTGTGTTCATTTGAGACCTTGTGGATGACCTTCTCCTTTGAGCTCTAAACTAGTTCTTTTCTTGTTATCTCTGTAGACTTTAGCTCATCTACGTTTCCCATGTACATTTTTCTACAAACACAATAATGACACAACCATGCAAACAACCTTTGACTCCATTTTACTTAATGTTTTGACACACCAAAAGGTCCACAATCTCCCACTTTTTGGTGATGTTCAAAACTTAAGTAAATAGGTTAGTGATCATACAAATATAACCATGCTACTCTCCTCCTTTTTGAATAGTAGAAAAAAGGATAAGGGAAAAAACATGATACAAAAGAGATATCATGAAATAACAATAATTTTTAGATAATATGCAAACCCAAACATCATGACATAATCCCAAATATATAGTGAGGTAAGAAAATCAATTTAAGAACTACATATTTTTTAGCACTAAGTTCCATGAAGACATGCCTTGAATATGGCAAGAACTTATCAAAGCCTTCCAAGTGGTATTAAAAGATCAAGTAACCTATCTCTAAATCAATAATTCATTAGTAGTGCATGGTTCTCTTAATGTTCTAATATTCTCCATCTTTGTAAAGCATTAGCAAAAGGACATATCTTTATGATAAGGAGAATATAGCAATACAACTTTAAAATTTAAAACCAACCATGAAAAATAATAGATTCTTCATTGCAAGATAAATTATTCAATGGATGATTCAATAAAAATTGCAGATACTATGCCAAAAATAAATTTAACTAATATTTTTACAAAAACAAGTACTTCTTGCTTTATCTTATGAGTGACTATCGAATAGATGGGCTAAAGATACATAAGAATTGCTCTTATTAGTTCAAGAAAAATGAGCTATAACTAATCCAGAAATGACACATAAATTTGATTCCAAAGACCAAAGATAAATAAGATAAGAACAAGCAGTCCATCTAAATGCCTCATTATGACCTATATCTCTTAACCAAAAATTGCTAATATCAATAAAAGGATAGGAAAGTTATGAGAGAAACAAGCATAGATAGGTATTTGTATAAATTAATACAACACAACACAACCATTTATCAAACAAAACTCATGCTAATAGAGAGATATGTATGCACCATTTTTACAAAAGGATATAAAGTCAAGAGTCAATCAACCAATATCTCCTTATGTCTTTATCTTTCTCATTCTGGAATATTTTATTGTTTCAACATGAAGCTTCCAAAGACTTCCCCTACATTGTATATCTCCAAGATGGTGATAGATAATGAGGAATGGGCTCCCCCTACACATGTGCAACTTTTCTTGGACCTTTAAGATCAACTTGTGAATCATCAAAGTACTATAACTATAGCTCACTATTAAAATCCAATGTGGATACTAATGTTTCCAATCACTAATACTGATGAAATTTTCAAGGATCTATCTTATCTCATAAATAGAAAAAATATCCCAAAAATGCCATGAGCTTATATGTATAACATCACAAGTTTAGATAAACCAAGATTGAAAACATGATTAAAAAAATAAGGTAATGATCCAAAGGAAATCAAAATAAGTGTTATACTCATATTTTCATAGGATGAATTATATCAAGCTAAAAAATTAATGTTAAGGGATTCTCTAAACAAGTATTCCACCATTTTTCAAGATGCAAATAATTTTGAACTTCAAATACCATTCTTATTAGCTAGTAAGCAAAGAGATGGAGACTTACCTTACTTGCCGATGAGGAGAGAAGTTTAATGGAGTTTGATGTGAGCTCCCCTATCATGAAGTACCTCATCATCCTTAGGTTCTCTTTCATTAGATCATGTATGTGATGTCTCTATTTGTTCATATTATTTATGATAGAACCTTTGATCACTTTTTGCATTATTTTCAATACTCCAATTCTCTTCATTCTCACTTATAGCTACTTGCACAAGTTCCTTACCAAAGCTTTTTTGAAAAGATTAAACATTAATCTTATTTTTATCATCATGAGTATAGTTAAGATTTTTCTTACAACCATAATTTTTACACACAAATAAAGTATTATCCTCATGATCAAAATTATCAAACCATACTATGATTGAGCTTGAGCTTGAATCTTCATGTGTTGCTTCCTCTAAATTCTTTGGCTAATTTCCAAGTGTCTCCTCTTCTTGAATCTTGCTGCAATTGTTATTAAAAAAGGTTAGTTGTTGAATCTCAGCTTTTATGTATGAGATATCTTCTTTCACTTCAACATGAATAGCACCTAGCTTAGAGAGTACTAATTTCTTTTCCTTCTTAATCAAATGATGTAAAAGAAAAATTTCTTCTTTAAATTCACTATACCATTTGTCACACTTACCATCTTGTTCAACCATATGTAAGGAATTTTCATCTGTAAGTGCCATGCATATGAGATGTGAATCTTTGGAAGAATTGCATGCTTCTTCTTCACTTTGCTCACCATCATTCCAACTATGTATAAAAGTTGGATCTATTCTTGGGTTGAACCTTGCTATCATTTAATCTCTAGGACATTCGAAGGCCATATCGCCTCTTCTGCCACAAACCCAACATTCTATAGAAGAGAAATCCAAGTTAGAAGCCTTTAAAAATTTTTTACCTCTATCTCTACCTCTGAAAATATTGGATCTTTGCTAAGATGCTCCCTTGTTTCTTCTTGTAAGAAATCATTGTAGTTTTCTTGAAAGAAGTGCAATCTCATCTTCACTACCCTCATCATGCTTATTTGACTCCTTCTCCTTGGAGGTAGTCTTCAAGGAAATGGGTCTTTCTAAAATAGCTCCTTTGCTTATGAGATTCATTTCATAGATGATGAAAGAACTTTGAAGTTCTACAAATTTCAGAGTTAAGAAATCTTTGATTTCCTCCATAGTTTTGATCTTCTATCTAAACTTCAGTTGTAGAGTTCTAATCATTTTGATGATGACATTACTTTTAGGTAGATCCTTTCTTATTCCTCTAATTGCTACAATAGAGAAATAATATTTTATTTTCTCACCTTCTCTCATTTTATGTTTATCATATTTTCTTTGCAAAACTAATAATTTTGATTACTTAATAATAAATGTTTTTTCATAAGTAGCCTCTAAATTTTTCCAAATTTCTTTGGTCATTTTACATCCTGCTACTACTCTATTAAATTCATATTTATTCAAAGCACAATATAAAAAAAATTTGCTTTTGAATCAAACATGAACTTATCTTTTTCCTCTTTTTACCATTTTTTATGAGGCTCGATGATGCCAGTGGAGTTGTTAATAGGTAGAGCATAGCCTTCAATAATTAACTCCCACAATTCAAATTCCATGGATTCAAAGCATCCTTGCATTCTAGATTTCTAGTAGGCAAAGTTAAATCCATCAAACATGGATGTATTTCTGTAAGATTCCCCCTCCATTGTTCACTCTTAAAGTTGATGATGATAGAGAAGAGTACTAGGCTCTGATACCACTTGTGAATCATTGAACTTAGAAAGGGGAAGGATGAATAAGTTTCCCAAATTAAAAATTTGCAAAACAAAAGCATACATACTAAATGTAACATGGTTGTCTAACTTGGGTAGTTCACACTTGGAGTGTAGATCTCTAGCACATCTTTGGACTCTGTTACTCTCAAATGTCGTTGAAGGGTTTGCACCCTGTACAGTCTTCAAGTCGTGCTCTAGAGTGTTGTGCTACAACACTAACCACTCAATCCTATAAGGTTTTGTCAGGCTTGGAATTTGGTTTCCAAGCTTCCACAACCTTTACAATCTTAAGTTCCACTCTAGAGTGTTGTGCCACAACACCAATCACTCAATCCCATAGGATCCTAACAAGCTCAATCAAGATGCCTTCCCATAAGAAGCACATCAACCCCATAGGACAATAAGGAAGAATGATTACAAGGGATG
The DNA here is from genome assembly GCA_015680685.1 of Gnetum montanum. Classification (NCBI taxonomy): domain Eukaryota; kingdom Viridiplantae; phylum Streptophyta; class Gnetopsida; order Gnetales; family Gnetaceae; genus Gnetum; species Gnetum montanum. Next base: position 1,436,811 of record MNCI01019302.1, on the reverse strand, counting down.
AATGCAACTTACTTTGTTGATCATTGTACTTTGAGGTACAACACACTTTACAATGATCAAAATATAGAACAATTTGGAGCAACAGAAATCACAATTACAAGGGATGAATGCAATGGCTAGGCAATAGTTAGACATCTTCTTCATGCTTGAGATGTCTTTCTAAATTTTCCTTCTATTCTAGGAAGACGTATTTATCTGAGAAAGATGTATTTTTGAAATCTCCATTCTAGGAAGATGTATTTTTGAATATGGCATGCATTCTATGAAGATGTCTTTCTCTGGTGAAGATGTCTTTTCCTAAGGAAAGAAATCTACTATTTCTTGAAGACATCTTTGTCTGAGTTCACTCCAATTTTGCCAAGACATCTATTGTTTCCTAGAAACATATTTCTTGAACTTTATTTTTCTAATGAATTCATTATTTCTTATTCACAACCTTGATATTTTGCATGTTTTAATGATAACAAATTTTCTTCTACAGTATCTAGTCCTCATCCATGTTCTTTGGAAATCTTGCATGTTCATTTGAGACCTTGTGGATGATCTTATTCTTTAAGCTCTAAACTAGTTCATTTCTTGTCATCTCTATAGGCTTTAGCCCATCTAGGTTTTCCATGTATATTTTCCTACAAATAAAATAACCACACAATCATGCAAACAACCTTTAACTCTGTCTTACTTAACATTTTGATTCACCAAAGGGTCCACAGGTACTACCTTTAAAATAGCAACCAACCAAACCTCCTTCATGCTTACCTATGAATTAGAATCTATATTGCTAGTGGAGCTAAAAGTTCCTTCTCTTCTTGTAGCCTTGAAAAATTACATGATAGATGAGAAGAATGAAATCATGCGTTATGTTGAGCTAGACACACTTAAGAAAAATTGCATGCAAGTAGTAATTAATATCCAAAATCATCAAGAAATCATGTGCCATTGCCATGATAAGCATGTTAGACTCAGAGACATCAAGGAAGGTTACCTTGTCATTAGCAATTTTCCTAATGCCAAGATGACCAATTTCATACTAAACTAGTAAGGCCCCTTCATCGATGTTAAGAGAGTTGGCAATGAAGCATAATACTTAGCCAATTAAGATAAGAATCAATAGTCAAACCCAATGAACAAGGCATACCTCAAATCATACTACATTTAGGGTCTATAAAAAAGAAAAAATATAAAAAATGAAAATTCCAAAAGAATTCAATCATAATTAGATTTTCTCTAACTCTTTTCCAATTTCATCTATATTTTATTATATTATTTTTACTTCATATCTCACTTTTCCTCTCTATTTTCTACTATTTTTCCTCTATTTCCTTCATCAAGTTTTATCTATTTCTTCCTATATATTCATATTCCATTCTACTAATTTTCTTATATAGCTTACTATGGTGAGTATATTAATCAACAATTTTCCTTATGTAGTAAGTAATAAGTGTTATATCATTTTGAACTCCATGTGAGGGTATGTTGTGTTTGAGTAGCACAAGGAGAGAATCAAATCTATAAAGCATTAGCAATCATTAAAGCATGGGATTTATCCATGCCCCCCTTTTGTGGCATAACACCTCACTTTAGGTGTATAGGAGATGTTCCTCATTTCATTCCCCAATGTTATTATTTTCTCAATTTTTCAAGTCTATTTTTCATCTCTCCTCTTTTACATTTTAATGCTTCCTCTAATTTCCTTTCCTATATCATCTCCATTCCACTTATCAACATGTTTAGTGAAATTTGAATAACTTGTTCTATTTGGGTAACAGTGTGTTGAGGACATGAGTGCAATAAGGTTTGAATATCATAAATGGCATCCTTTTGGCCGTCTTGAGTATAGGATTTAGCAATATCCCCTTTCTATGGCATAGTACCATCCTCATGACTGGTGTATCAATGATATAATAACATTCTCCTATTTTTCTACTTCATTCTTCTAACTTTTTCTTTTGCAAGTATATTAATTTAATATCTAATCTCTTCTTGATGAATCCTCCTTCGACACCTCAATAACATCCACCAAGAGCAAGCTATATTATATCTACTTTTTTTGTTTCATTTCAAATCAATATTAAGTGTGCTTTCAACATCCTTCCATAAGCATTTAAGCATCAAATCTCCCAAATACATCACTAAAAGACATATTATCAACTTCCAAGGAGCATCAGAAATCATCTAGCTTCATAATCTAACTTATGGACTCAATTTTCTATGATTTCTGAAAAAGTATAAAGTCAACATTTTTCTAAGTGATGGAGATGGATCTCTAGAACAAAACTTCTTCTAAGTGTCGTTGAAGCTAGCAAAAGTTAAAATTCTTCTAAGTGTTGAAGCTCTGACATCAAAATTTTTTTAAGTGTTGAAGCTAACATAGGTCAAAATTTTTCTAAGTGTTGAAGGTGATGGAATGTCAAATCAGGTTTTCTTCCGTATACAACACAAAATTCTCATAAATAATCCTTACAAGACATATTTCTAGCCTTCAAAGACCTCTAGGGATCATTCAGGGTTATATCCAAACTTTTCAATGTAAATTTTGGCAACTTTAAAAAAATATTGAAAATGGTCAAAGTTTCTTTAAGTGTAATTGATGTAGCATTAAAATTTTTCTAAGTATGATTAACAAAACATCAAAATTTTTCTATGTATTATTAACACCATGTAAAAATATTTCTATGTATGAAACAATGTTAGACATCAAAATTAAGATTGATGTGCAATGTTAAAAAGTTTAGTGACATCAGACACCAAAAGTTAGAATTGACGTCAAAAGAAAAAATGATGCAAGGTGTCAAAGGAAAAGATAAAACTTGTTATTTTCAAACTTGTGTCAATTTTTAAAAACTTACTAAAATTCCAAGTTTGGTTTTAGAAATTCTAAATTAAACTTTAAAACTCTAAATCTATAAATACAAGTTTAGGATTAGATGATTGGATCTTTCAATTAGATGGTTTGATTTTTAGATCTTTTGCAAAGGTTAGATCATTAGAGATTTAAAATCACTGATTAGATTTTAAGAAATCAAGAGCATAAGCACCTACCACCATTGTAGCACCCATGTATCCTTAGCTACTTTTAGCATCTTCTACACCTCCAACATCACTTCCAAAGATAGAATTTTCATGCTTCTGCATCACTTTCAAGAGTTAAAATTTTTTTTAGCTTCCATATTAATAACCAAAACTTTAGATGAAATAGCTTTGTTATGGCCCAGAATTAATGTCCAATCATGCCTACGACTTTTCCATCCATTACCCAACCCTCAAGAAGTCCAATTCCATCTATCAAATCTATATTTTGCTCCAAATCTAAGCTTCTTTTATTAAGTTTTTTCACATTTATATTTTTCTTCCATCATTTGTAATTAGGAGATAAATGCTTTAATATTTCTTCCTTTATTTTATTCAATACAGCATCCACATCTATGATCTTTCCCCACATTAATGCAATCTCTCTATTTTATGCTTATTTATGCACATTTTATGCTTGGTTAATTTTCTCTTTCATTCATTATGTTATTTTCCATCAACTCAAAATTATAGAGTTTTCAATGTTTCACACTTATCTAATTTTTAAAATTCCATGTTTATCTGTTCTTTCACATCAAAACTTGACTCTCATCAAAACTTGTCTCCCATCAAAACTTGACTCACATCAAAACTATAGTTTGAATATTGTACATTTTTTATCTATACTTTACAACTTCATTTATATTTCAACATTTACAACTTGTTTACACTTGGTTTATTTTTTGATAATTCATACTTAGTAATTTTTCTAGTGATTTTACACTTATTTATTTTTGGCATTAAAAACTTTACTTTTTATCATTTTCCTACCATTCCTAGGATATGTGCAATAGGATAAGCCCATATTTAATAAGAGGATTTATGCCTCTTCATTTTATAATTGTTGATTTATCAAGGATTACATTGATCTAAAGACCATCTATGATCTTATGCTAAATATCTTAACAATAAAAAAATATTCTTGTGTTCCTGTAAAAATTAAAAAATATATATTCTTTCTAGAACAATGAGGAAGTATTAAGTATAGAGTGACATAATGAGTATGAATCTTTATATGAATGAGGTAAGGGAAAGGGTGGTTTAAGGGATCCATCCATGTCCCACTTCTATGACACAACACCCCACCATTGGTGTATTGATAATGTTCCTAGCATGCTTTCTATTTGTTTTATTTCTTTTTCATTTCACTTTTAGCTATCTCACTATCTTTCTCTATCTCTTTTTCTTTTCATGCTCTACATTGGTAAGGTCAAACAAGTATCTCTACTTTACTCTAGTGAGCTTTTGTTTTAGAGAATTCTGTGAGCTAGAAAGTGCTTTATTAACATTTTTTGTGTACTTCTTAAAACACCACCAATTTTAGGCTTCTGCGTCTTCAACAAAAAATTTTTCCAAGTGTCAAAACTTGGAAAAAATTTTCTAAGTGTGGGTGTTATGTAATCCAGCATAGCTAACGTAGCACACATTAAGGCCTATTCTGCAAGATTTTTTCTAAGTGTCAACAACAGTAGCATGAAAACTTTTTTTTAAGTGTCCTACTATGCTCTTAGTCTGCTTGCTACACACCCTAGTATAGCACACACTTCCATGGCTAGTTTTCCCAAGTGTTAAGACAAAAGTGGTCAAGGTTCGCTTGGGATGGATAAAATAGTTTGACAAATTTTCTATATCCTAGGTTGTCATGCTTGCTACGCTCCACAACGTAGCGAGCATGAAACATGTCCCAGTAGCTAATTCACCCAAGTACTAGGCTAGAGTTTGTCAAAATGGCTTGGAATTGCAAAAATAGTTTAGAAAATTTTCTATCTCTTGGGTTGCTAAGCTCTACTATGCTCCACAGCATAGCCAGCATGACACAAGTTTTAATGCCCAGTTTTGCCTAAGTGTTGGACAAGGATCTATCAAGCTACCTCAACATGGAAGACACATTTGGCACATTTTCTAACTTCCGAGGCTACTTCTTCCACTATGCCCTAGAGCATAGCTAGCATAGCATGAAGGAAGATTACAAATTTCATCAAAATTTGGCTAAGTGTCCCTACTATGCTCCCTAGCATAGCCAGTGTAACAAGTGTGAAACTTCAAAATTTTGCAAATTTTCACTAAGTGTTGTGTTACGCTCTAGAGCATAGCTATCTTAAGACTAGAGAAAAGCCTCTGATAGCCTTCAAAAGTCTCCACGACTCAGCATTGACCTTCATCTCAACTTCAACATCCCTTTGGAAACCAAGATTAGTAGTTTGCATTTCTTTTGCATCCCCATTGGTTCCCAAAATTATTCCTATTCTTGGCCATACTTGAAAGACGGGGAAGACGTAGTCCTAGAGCATAGCCTTCAAGATGTACTATTTTGACACTATTTTTAGGTACATTGTGGTCTCTCAAACTCTAGCACATGTAGTCTAAGTGGTGTAGTCATAGTTTAGCAGTCTCTAGGAACCTATTACTATTCTTTAAACCATAACACTTTGCTACTCTCATGAGAGTGTAACATGTTAGCGTAACCCCATCTATGCTTATGCCACATGGTGCCTGATCCACATTTCACACTAAAACTACCCTTATAAATACCCCAATGTTTAGCACTCTAGGGGTGGATAAATCAAAAGCGCATTGGGCATTTTAGCTATCTAAGCATCCTTGACACTCTTGCACTTGAGCGTCTAAGCTTCACACCTTGGCACCTCCCAAAATGTAGTCCATCATTGCATTGCACCCGTAGAACATGACAACAGCCAACCCAACAAGCTTAGTCTCCACTGTAATTGCTAGCTCCATGTCCTAGTCATTCCAAAGACTATGATTGCATTGCTATGCTACCATTGTGCCTGCCTGACACCACATACCATTCTCACCCCTTGTCTAGCAAAAGTTACACTCCTCATTTTGGGGCAATGCATTTTTCAAGCATTTTTCTTCAATTTTAAGCATAACTATTACATTTTCTTATGCTTGATACATATTTGCATGCTCGTGCTCTTATTTTCAAGCTGGAACACTCTACTATGCTCTACCTTAGCCAGTTTCGATGTCCGTGCATAACATAGTAGCAACCCTTTCCACATACAATTGTTTTAACACCATGTAAGTCCCTTTATAAATGACCAAACCATTCAAGGCACCTCATTTCCATTTTCCAACATGGCCCTTGCTTAAATTTGGGGATAGGCTGTACACCTGCTAACCTCTCAATGTTCTAGCCACTGACATTTTTGGAGATCAAAATTTTTGTCACTAGAAAGAGGGCCTCCCATTCCTTTTGTGTTCAAGGGTAGTTCCATGTGCTTTCTGCACCTTTGTCACTAGTGGTAAGCTAGCATATACATAACATCCTTGTGGATCTACCATGGCAGTAGCTGGATCATAGGCTAGTACAAGAGTTTTCTACATTTCGGTTGGTGTAGATTGATCTTAGTTTTTGGTTTCCCTAGAACCCCATAGGATGAAATGCCCAACTATGTCTATCATGTTAAGCTCTGAGTGCTCTAGAGAGTCTAACAATCCCTCAAAGCGTAACAAGTGTAATGCTAGAGTTAGCTACTTTTTCATAGAATTTCTAGAGTTGGTCATTTTTTGGCCTATTTTCATAGTTTGCATACTTAGTCATTTTTTCAGCATTTTCTACACTTGAACATTTTCTGTTATCACCTTATTTTCTTATGTTTTTCTACATAGTTACATGAATCCCATGAACACTTCAACCTCTACCTTAAGCATGGAGGTAGCTTGTCCCATTCAACAAGTGGTAGACATTGAGCAACCACTCAACCATGTATGGCCCTAATGGTAGTCACTCAAACTGTGTAACCAATTACCTACATACAGGGTGTTGGATGATGAAAGGCACAACTTCCTTTGTGCAAAGCTTTAGGTAGGCCTATCCCTAGATCACCAAAAAATAGAAGCGAAGTGCAATTTTGAAATCATTCACCAAAATAAGAAGGAGTTCCTTCCTACCCTAGACACATTCATCCCACTCACTAACACCTTTAGGTGGCTACTAGACCAACTAATTAAGGTAAGTGGGATAAAAGAGCAAGATACCGCATCAAACTATGACAAGCCCTTGCAAGATGAGCAAGAAGAGTTTGAGCCTTGTTTAGATAGTAGTGTCCCATTTTATACCTCCATCCAATAGCTTGCCTCCACTTTTGTTCCGCACTAGTCACAGTCACCTACCTTTTTTGAGGTAGTAGTGTCACTTACACCATCCAAGTCCACACCTATGGTAGCTAGCCACCAAGTGTTGCATGCACAACAAAATTTAGGACCTTCTATCACTTTCCCCTTTTTCATCTCCTCCCAGTCTATGAAACCTTCCCTACCAGCATTTGTGATGCTAACACTACCATATGTGCATAAAATTCCCATATCTCAGCCACAAACAAGTCAAGTGTCTTTGATCCTAGCCATCTCAGTAGCACCTCCAATAATAGCCCAAGCCATAACCGTGTGATGGGCTACAACCTCTATGCCTATGGAACAATTGTCACACATGCCATAACACATGCAACAAAAAACTCAACAAGCATCCCATGTGGTAGCATAGCCCACAATAGGGCTATGGGCCACTTAGATAGCACCACAAGCAGTGTAGCCTATGCAACCCACTATAGCATCTCCAAGTTTGGATCAAGCATTCCAACTCATTCAAACTCTCACAAAGGAGGTTAGGTGGCTTAAAGCGACCAACTCAGAAATGGTTCATGTGATGGACTTCTATCAAGATGATCCCATCAGTCCTATGGTCCCACCACTAATTTTGCCTCTTGGGGTCCAACTTCCTTAATCCACGAAATACAACAGTGCAGGGGATCCCAACGCCCACCTGGTAACTTTTGGTTTTGAATGCTTGCTTTTGAAAGCATGGCCACACACAATCATCCACATCTTTGCCATGTCCCTGATCAGCAAAGCTCTTGATTAGTACCACATGCTCCCTAGAGCTTCCATATCAACTTTGGAGGAACTGCTAAGCCAATTTGTAACTTGCTTCAAGTATAACTTGAAGCCCAATGCCATCCTAGACCAACATATGAACATCAAGCAAGAGGCGCTAGAGTTAGTGCAAAAATTTATACAATGTTGAAGTGCTTTCCTCAATGAAATTTGTAAACCAATAGTAGAAACTCACCTTTTGGCTATCTTTAAGGGTGTAGTAAATAACTTTATCAAGTCAAAATTGTACTACTTAGCCCAACACTCTCTTGGCCAATATTTTGCTCAAACGAAGTGTATACAAGATGCAACAAAAGTTGGCAAGGACCTAGCCTATGTGGCCTATAAAAACTTGCATATGAAAAATGACAAGGAAAAAGGGAAGGCAATAGCAACTATTGTAGTTATGGCTAATGAAGCGAAACCCAGCAACACTAAGCCAACGGCCAAGGCACCTAAGGCCCTCACCAATAACAACAAGGTGTCAGGTTCTAGCACTACAGGAACCAACCAGCCCACACCATCAACGGCCATGAGGTAAGCTTCCTAAAGGTCAGACTTTGAGCACAAGGATCGCTCAAAATATACCCCCTTGCCCATCAAGCTATTTGAGCTCTTGGATCAATTGCTTAGTCATAGGCACATCCAACATAAAAAAATGTCTAAGGATGTACAAAAACATCATGAGAGGTACTGTGAGGTCCTTACAAACCCCTCCGCAGCCATGCCAAATGAACCCCAGTCCCTAGAAAATTTATATTGAATTAGTTCTACAACTATCATCAGTTACATGGCCATGACATAGACTACTGCTTGGCATTAAGAGATGACATCCAATGCATAATTGATCAAGGTAAACTAGTCATTGATGATGCTAATCCTATATGATCAAAAATCAATTAATGAAGGTCTATAAGGATCCCCTCAATGCTAGTAGTGTAGATTACATCATCAATGCTATTAGCATTGATGACAACATAGAAATGACACATGAATCATTTATGGTTCATGTGCCCTCTGGTGATGTTGGGGCCTCAACATTGACTAGACCATAGTCCCCCTTCATCATCAAAGCACCATCTTGGGCACCCATGAGACCCTTTGTGATCAGGTCCTCACAGCATGTTGCAGCAATAGCAACCTAGAAACCTTTTGTTGTTAGGGTGCCAAGATGTGTAGACCCCCTGCCTGCTCAAGGTCTGGTGGTGGGAACTACAACACATCCTGCCCATCCAAAATCATACCCTAAGAGACCTAATGAGCATCTCATTGACAAAATGATCAAGAAACACATGGAGCTAGGTCATCCTAAGTCCACCCCCTTATCAGTCGTCCCCATGGCTTCATCATCTCAAGCTACCAATCCAAACACAAATAGCTGATAGACAAGCGTTGAGGCTTTAAAGCCCACTACACAACCAAAGTTTAAGTCTCCTCCTTAGGAGATTCATCTCTTAGTATGTATGGAGGAGGTAAAAGCCACCAAAACAATAGATGGTGGAAAATATTTCTTGAACACACTTGCACAAGTTATATAGTCTCTCAAACAAAAGAACACAACTTTAAGCCTGTATGAGTTGATTATGATCTCTTCTACTCATCACAAGGCATTGGTTCACATGTTTACATCTATTCCTATTAAGGAAGATGTTCCAACAAATGAAAAATCCATTCATGCCATAATTCTTTCCCTCACAACCCAAGAATCAAGGTCAACACCCTTGACATTTTGTGATGGGGCAGTTAAGGTTGACCTTAAAAATAGTTAGGTAACCAATGTGCCCATGTTTATAACAATTTTTGTAGGCCAATATAAAATTCACAGGGTGCACATTGATGATGGGGTAGCAACCAATGTCATCTCATTCCCTATCATGAACAAGCTTGGCCTGGTTGATCAGATCAAGCTGACAACAACAACATGCTTAAAATCTTTCAATGGAGTGTGTGTTGTTGTAAAAGGAAGAATCATGATAACTTTTTTGGTTGGGAAAAAATTCCCCATTAATGCTGAATTCATTGTAGTTGAAGAAATACCTAGATTCAACTTGATCCTAGGGAGCTCTTAGCTAGCCCAGCTATAGGTTGTTTCTTCATCCATTCACCAGAGGGTGAAGAGGTGGTGTTCTATGGTGACAATGTAGTGCCCCCCCCCCCCCCCCCCCCCCCCCCCCCCCCCCCCCCCCCCCCCCCCCTTCAACCATCAACAACATGGATACAGAACAAGGATCGGAGGTAGAGTTCTCTTAAGGCATATCGCCCATTCAAGTAGAAAGTCAATGTTGTTTGGCTGATCAACCAAGCAAAGAGAGCAACCTCCCTGAGAGAGCTCTCTAGGCAGAACTACCCTTTTGTGCAATAGAAAAAGTTTTAGGCAAATATCATCTTGTGCCTCCTAGGTCTAACATGCCTCCTAACCCACATCAGGTTAGAAAACACCTACACAACTAAGGCATGTCCTTAGTTCACCTACATGTTTCACTTACCCTTTGTTCTTTTCCTATATAGTTATGATTGCATTGTTGTTTGTATCCTACATTAGTTGTTTCATTTCTTTAGTTCATGCAGTTTCATTAAGCCTTTTCCAAAACAAAATGATCCAGAAAGACCTTAAACTATTGCATGGGCTAGAAAGGCCTTAAACTATTACATGGCCCAAAAAGCCCTTAAACTATTACACAACTAGGAAAGGCTTTAAACTATTACATAGCTTGAAATGACCTTAAACTAGCAATGGCCCTTCCACCATGGCCTTAAACTAGCATCAGGTCCACAAGGGGCCTAATTGCATTAATCAAATCGCAAGTTAAAATTACAATAATATTACATAAAATACAATAAAATGACAAGAAAATAATCATCACATTTCCATTGAATTATCAACAAGATATATAGTTCAAGTTTACATCTAGAACATAAAATCTCCAAAAAATACAAAATTTCCCAATAGCAGGGCTACATTTTGGGCATTTCAACTTGTATTGTTTAGTGGGGGCTAAGGCTCTTCCTCTTCCTCTTTGCCTGCTACTCCGCTAGGTCCTACACCATTACCTGAAACCTACATTAAATCAAAATAAAAAAATAAATTAGCTAACAAAGAAAGTGACATGAAACATTAGAATAAAGTAAATAAAAATAATGCAAACAAGACCAACTTGAGAAGGACTTGCATCCATGTCTAGGAGCATCCTATCAAGGCTTGCCTCCAAGCGTCAAAGGATTTCATCCTCCAATAACCATGTCTAATCCTCCTCACAAAGGTCAATACCCACAAGGGTTTTCCCTTTTTCTATGGCTATCCATGAGGGTGGCCCTAGCAAAAACCTTGCAGAAGTGACTTCTCTAGAAGGTACAATGATCTATCTCTTTGGCATTCTACTCACCTCTACATTACTTTCAAATAGTTCATAAGCCTGTGTTGCACTGATTGCGTCAAGAAATATCTCTTGGTAACGATGCTCCACAAACTCATCTCTGTACTTTTTATAATACACCTCACGTTCTTTCTTGTAGTGGTGCTTGTGATTCTTTGAGTCTGGCCCCATTGGTACACTTTCACGCTATAATCCTTCCAGTCTTTATTTTCCATTGCTAGTAGGTCCATCTGCAACTGCTACTCGATCACTTCATAGGTAGCTTCATTATTACTCTAAACAACTAACCAATACCTAGCATAATTAATTTTAGCTATATGCTAGCTACCATCTAGTTTGTCACATGCTACTAGAAAATCATAACAAGATTTCAAGTCCTCCAATTTTGCATCCTAGCTTGCCCACTTCTCCTGAAGCTCCTACACCTATTTCCACAAGTGATCGTTAATGCACCTGCACTCCCACAATGCTCTCGTGGAATATAGTGCACATTTACTTACCTCATCATACACCTGATGAGGCACTTGCTCCACCTCATGGGAAAGCTCAGCACTACATTAATCTACACAGCCTTGTTCATGTCCCACTTAAGCTGTGAACCTATCATTACGTAATAGGCAAGATAACATTAGCCACAAACTAAGCAAGAAAATGGTTAGAAAAAAATATAATAATAATAATAATTATAGAATTACCAATTTTAGGATTCATTTTTTGTATACGATCTATCATGTCATCCATCATGCCTTGCATGAAGGCAAACTTATCCAAAGCCTCCATCCATGGTTACATATGGAAGGTGGATGTGGATGTTGGACGTTCAAAAAAAAACACCGGCAGTTGCAACATAACACACTTAGTGATTATCAGATAGCCAAAAGCCAAAGGTGTAAGAGTTAAAATAAAATAAATAAAATAAAAAGAGAGGAGAACAATGACAAAGAAAAAGAAAGATGGTAGTGCAAAGCTCTTATCCAACAAGCCCTTAGGTGTGAGAGTGGGAGGATCATCTATCTACATGTCATCAAAGAAATTTTCAAACTTACCCTATTCAAACTATAACCCTTCTTCTTTGAGTTACCTTAGCACTTCAATAGTTTTTTGTTCCTCTTCATCTACCATTTGTTCCTTAGGTTGAGGGACATCATTCTCTACAAGCTCTACTACCACCGTAGGGGTCCTCTTGCCTATGTCATACAAGTTAGATTTAGAATTATCAATAGTGAGTATAATATAACATGATAGATTACAACAATACCAAATAATGCATACTTACATGCAATTCTTGAATTAACATTGTGAAGCTTAAATCAGAGTTTTTTGCCACCCTCCTCTACTTCATGCATAGGCTCCACTATGAGGTGTGGTTTCTTAATCTTTATTTTGGACGATCTTATTGTCTGAGCGATAAGGCGTGCCACCCTCACTATATTTCTAATGTTGGTTGGTGGGGCCTCCTTGGTACTATCGCATGTGTGGTAGGATCATCCACATTTCCTCTAGTCATTACTGAAAACAACTCACCAATTGCCTATAGAGGGTCCTGTGACTTTCTGGTGTTGAAAAGGTGGCAGATCCATGGCCTAGAGATTTAATTGCAATCTTGCACCACCCACTGCCCATTCTCACGAACCACCAAAAATTCTAAAAATCTTCATAGGCATGCTACAAAGAATATGAAGTGCACATGTAATCATGCTTGGAGGTTATGATGTAGCCTAGCAATTTCAGCACATAGGCCACCAACAGGGTGAGAGGCCCAGTTATATGATGTCCACTCTTCTATTATGTCCCTCATCATCCAAGCTTCCTCAACCCCAAGAATCTTTCTTTGGGAAAGTAGCTTTGGTAATGCATGAGCTCAAAAGACTAGGTAGAGGTGGTGGACCATGGGTACCCTCACCTCCATAACTAGTATTTCTTTACAGACCTTGGAGGTGCCCAACCACTCCTCAACATCCCCTCTATGATATAGGTCTTTTTCAATATTTTTTGCAACTAGTAGGCCCTTAAATGGGATGCCAAAGAGGTCCATAAAGAATTCATCTGTAATTTCAAAGGTCCCTCACACATCATGAACCCATGTATTGAAGAAATCAGTGCTCTTAGTATAGGAGTCAATTATGGCAATCATTTCAACCACTAGGATGCCAAGGCTAATGGCCAAGAAAATGTCCATGAGCCCAACCTACTAAAGATTCCTTACTATCTTCACTAGGGCCTCATAGCACAACCAACATTGTGAGCTCTCAACCTCACCATATTTCATGATGAGGGTGGCCTTAGTGTGACCTATGGCAACCACCATGATTTCTCCTAACCTAACCCCAACTACAATAAGTGAAGGTAAAATTAGCAACATGAGAAAAAATAAAGTAAAAAGTGTATAAAAATGAGTGACACACAACTCACATGGCATGAATAGTGTGTAGGATGGTGGTAGTGGGGCTGAAACTTCCTCCATGCTAGGTATGTTAGTTGCCCACTCAGTGTCCAAGAAACCAAGAGCCTAACACCTCTCGTAAGACTTATAATATCAATGAGGGAGTTTTTCTAGGTTTGCCCCAATCTACCCAATCATTGTTCCATGAACATTCTTAAAATATGAGAATTCCTGTAGGGTTATCAGAGTCAAATTCAACACCCCCTCTTTATTTTGGAGGCCATCTGCATCAATGGTAAACCTGGCAATGAACATGAGCATTTAGCATCTTAAGTCATAATTGAAACATCATAAATTTTGGGCCATCATGATTATCTAGGGGTAATTCCATGATGAACCACATAACATGGCACCCGAGAAGTCCTAATGACTACAAATTTGCTTCCAAGCCTTCCTGTCACCCTATGTAGCATAGTTAACACAGCACCCAGCCATAGGGCCAATTTGCATGAAAGAGGCACTAGTGGTAGACCGTACAGTCTGGAAAATTTTCTATTGCCTAGGCTGACAGCAGTTGCTACACCCTCTAGCTTGCCTAGCTTGACACTTTAGTTGACTAACGGTCTATCCAGGGACCATGCTAGGAGTTGTCGAAGGTATTTAGGATGAACTAAATAGTTTGGCAAGTTTTCTAACTATAGGAACCTACTACACTACATAGCATAGCAGGCCTTGAGAAGACTGATCGAGCACCAGAGATGCAAATTGACAATGAATCAACCCTCCAAGGTATCTACACCACTTCATCCTTGATGCATGAGCAACACGACGTAGCAAAAATGTGGCAAATTTTGTCAAAAATCATCTTCATCTAAGTGCTACATTGTGCTACGCTACATAGAATAGCATAGTGTAACGAGTTGCTTGTGTGACATTGCTTCCACTTAGAATGTTTTGGCATAATAAACATGATTTCCCATGCTTCAACCATTAAAAATTCTTGTTCTACTACCACGCTAAGACATGACTGACATTTCGTGACAAAACATTTGTAAGATAAGTTAGAATTTAGGCCAAATAGGATGCTATGTTGTGCTACACTACACAGTGTAGCACAGCATAGTAGGGACAAAACACACGAAGGTCCTCTAGCAAGTTGTTCTAACAAAATAATTACACTTGGCCATGCCTCAACCTCTAGGACTGCTTATTCCACTTCGCCCTCAGCCCCTAAGCAAAGTTTCCTGATAAAGCATTGCAAATCAAGCAAGGATCCATGTCACACTGGCTGCTGCACTGTGCTACGCTACACAACGTAACACAGTTTAGCAAGGACACAAAGCCCAAAAGTGTCCCATGGATGAACTCAGCAGGTCCCAGGACCTTTCAACATGGAAGGAAGCATGGTTAATCCTAGAAGTTGTTTACCTTGCCAGGCCTTAGACATGTATCTTTGGCTTTCTAGCAAGATTTCTCTCAAGACTGGTGGCTATGCTATGCAGTGTAGCACATGGGAGTTTATGCTACACCAATATGCTAGGTAGCATAAATAGTGTAACACTCACATGGAAGCATTAGGACATCTCTGATTAGCTCTAGAACTTGTTGGCAATGGTCATTCCTATACTGGCATCTCTTCAATAGACAGGATCAGCAAATTTTCTTCCTTTTGCATCCCCTTGTTGATTCCCAAAGTTGTCCCTACACTTGACCCTACTCATAAGAGTAGGGAAGATGTAGTCCTGGAGCACAGGCTCCACTTTACATTCAAAGTTGGCATTCTTTGTAATAAACATGGTAGTTCCCTAGATTTTGATACATGCAACTTGAATGGTATGGTCACATCACAGTAGGTTTCATGTTCAGCCTTACACTACAGCATAGCATAATAGCATAACAATGTAGCGTAGCACTACAAATCAGTCTGGCACATTCACGTTTGCTCCATGTGGGGCCTAAGACACATGGCATCCAAACCATATCTTCCTCTTGCTCCAAGCCCATAAATACCCTAGCAAACAATGTCCAAAAGGTTGGATTTGAGAATCATCTTTCCTGAAGTTAGCTTTGAAAGTTAGCATTTTTTGGCATTTGGCTTTCTTGAGATTGGCATTTTGGCTCTCTGGCGATTGGCTTTGGCAAAGAGACTGGTAAGTAGAAGGCTAGCGAATAGCAAACCCCAGCAACAGCACTTTCCTAGCTCAGCAAGCACCAGCTCATTAGTTCCTATCAACAAACCATTGACAACAATCAAGGAGCTGTGACCATACTATTCCATTACAAGCTGTGTCTATCCACACTGCCCACTAGTTGTACACCTTCCAGCCAAACAAAGATTAGATCCCCCGATCTTGGGGCAGTGCACTCTCTCACTCAACCCTATTTCATTTTGTTTTTCTATCATCATATTCTGAATCATTATTTATCAAGTTACATTCATCACTTAAGTTATACATAACATCATTAAAAAAATTGTTTATGAAAGGTTATTGCACATCGATTAAGTCCCTATCTGATCGACCAGACCATTCAAGTCACCCCATTTTTATTTACTCCAGCACGGCCCTCACATGGATCCAGGGTTAGGCTATACGCCTGGTAACCTCTTGGTGGTCTAGCCACTAATGTTTTTGATCACTACAGCTTTTTTGCATTAGAAGGAGGGCCTCTTTATGCCAATTTTTTGCATCATGGGTAATCCTACATATTGTCTATACCCCGCTACCTACTATCATAGACATGACACCCTTGTGGTTATTTACACATCGAGTGGTGCAGACTGGTTGTAATGATGGGTCCTATGGAACCATGTAGGAAGAAAGCCTCTAGCTACTTATTATACCATGCTTACTCTGTCAACCATGCTACACTGCCTGTGCCCTATGTGGCATAGAAACCCAATCAGTGTGATATGCTGACTGCTCATCCATCTACAGTGTTACCCTACTCACTACATAACACCTGTCTATAGCATTACACTACCCACTACATGATGTCATCTACTTTGCTACGCTATCCATCGAGGTACACTACCCATCATGTTGTACTACCTATGTCCCCTATAGCATAGTAAACCTTTCAGCGTAGCAGGTATAATGGTGAAGGAAACCAATTTTCAACACTTCCCATTGTACCTAGTTTCAGCCTCCCTTCTTGCAGATTTCAACTACAACCACTCAGCGTAACAACATGTTGTTTGAAACTATTTCTTACATATACCCTTCCTTCTTCTACCTTTCACATAATAGAAAATTATTCTTATAATCACCATCATTCCCACCTCAAACCTGGAGGTTCCCTACTCTGTCCAAAACATGGCAATTCCTGAGTGACCGCCCAACCCAGTGCTGATGTCGCGATAGTCCCTCAGAGAATGGCAATGATCGCTTCAACGCCTACCACAAGATGAGGAGTGATATAACTTTCTATGTGTGAAAATGCAAGCCAATCTGCCCTTGGAACATCATGAATTTGAATAGAAACATAAATTTGAGTTCATCTATCAGAATAGGAGGGAGTTCATTCCTACTCCTGATATCCCATCCTATTGACCGAGACATATCAATAGATGTTGAACCAACTTTTCCAAGTAATTAGGGCAAGAGAACAGGACACTACATCCCACTATGAAGAAATCTTCCAAGATGGCCAAGAGGATTTGGACTCCCACTTAGAAGGTGGTGGTCCAATCTACACCACAGGTGTCCCTACCACCTATGTTGCCCATTCGCATCAGCCACAATTTCCATCCCCTTTCCTATCACCATGATAGTTTCATAACCCCCACCCTCTATGGAAATGGGTAGTCACCCAATGTCTTCAATATACCAACATATAGGCCCTTCAACCTTAGCGCCCGTTAATCAGTCTTCTCAATCTGGCCAACTACCACATTCAATCTCTGTAATGCCCACATTGCTGTATGTGCACAACATACCTAGATTGCAACCACATGTAGGTTCTATTTCTATTCCTTTCTCCATGACCATTCCACCATCAGTAGCGGGTCCAACCCCAACAACATGATGGAAAACAACCAACTCTTTTTGAGCAACCCAAACATCTTACGTGTAACCCTACATGTAGCCTCAAACATATCAATTCCTACATGTAGCACAACCAAGCATGGGGCTATGGGCCATCCACACCACTAGGTAGATGACTACCCATGTGCCGCCACCTATGACAACCATCCTTGTGGCACCACCCACTACATTGTGGGCTACCCAAATGACACTGTTGGTGGGAGTTGCTCCCGTAGCATCCCCAACAAGACTGGCAACTGCACCATTGGTGCCACCAGCAATGGCTACTTCAGCAGCCTCACAACCACCTCCAACATCCCTAGGTTTGGATCAAGCTTTCCAACTCATCTAGACCCTCATTGAAGAGATTAAGTAGCTCAAAGTTGCTGGTTTTGAAACTGTCCAAGTCATGAACTTCTACCATGATTACCTAATTAGCCCAGCTATCTCTATGCTCACATTTCCCCCTGAGGTGTTGCTTCCCCAATTTACAAAATACAATGGGGAGGGTGATCTAAATGCATGCTTGGTAACCTTCAGGTACGAATCCTTGTTGTTGCAAAAAAATGCACACTTGGTAACCTTCAAACCATCATCTATGTCTTTGCCATGTCTCTGATAGGTAAAGCTTTGGATTGGTACTATGAACTTCCATGTGCCTCCATCTCAACCTTGGAGGAATTGCTAAGTTAATTCATGACCCGCTTTAAGTACAACTTGAAACTAAAGGTCACACTAGACCAGCTCATGAGCGTTAAGCAAGATCCACTAGAATTTTTGCAAAGATTCATACAACAGTGGAGCATAACCTTGAATGAGATATGCGAACCGATTGCTGAGGCCCATTTGCTTGCCATCTTTAAGGCTATGTTCAATGACTTCATTAAATCTAAGCTCTACTATCTAGCCCTGTGTTCCCTCAACCAAGCCTTTACCCAAACTAAGAGCATCCAAGACATGGTAGAGGCTAGTAGGGACCCAACCTACGTGGCCTACCAGAATTCACACATTAAGAAAGACAAGGAGAAGGAAAAGATCGTAGCAACAATAGTGGCTATTGTGGCCAAGGAAACCAAGCCCAACAATAGCAACAACGAAAAGGCCATCACAACACCCAACATTCCCACTAACACCACACTTGGCCCCAGCAACATAGGTCAGTCCTTGACCTCAACACTTGTGGCATAAACACAACCAAGGCCAAACTTTGCGCACAAGGACCACTCAAAGTATACCCTATTACCGATTAAGCCTTCAAAACTTTTGAAGCAACTATTGGGAGCCAGGTGCATACAACACAAGCAAATGTCAAAGGAGGCTATTAAATGCCACCAAAGGTACTACAAAATCCTTTGAAACCCCTCCTTGGTTATGCCTAATGAACCACCAGTGCCTAAGAATTTTAGGTTGGATCATTTCTGTGACTATTACCAACTGTGTGGCCATAATACAAATTATTGTTTAGCATTAAAAGATGACATACAATGCATGATAGATCAAGGAAAGTTGGTCTTGGATGAGAGCAATCCCATTGGACCTGAAAACTAGTCGATGGGCATTTACAAAGATCCTCTAAACCCTAATAATGTAGGTTACACCATCAATGTTATTGGCATTGATAACAACCTTGAACCACCACAGTAACCATTTGTGGTTCGTGTGCCTCCTTGCAATGTAGAAACACCAACAACAACTAAGTCGCAAGCCCCCTTTGTCATTAGGACTTCTTACCAAACATCTCCTACACCATTTGTGCTGAAAACTGCACCATATCCTACTACAACAACACAAGCATCGTTTGTCATCAAGGTGCCAAGGTAAGCAAGTTCACCCCCAACACAAAACCGAGTGACAAGTGCTGCACCCTAGCCTCCTCATCCAAAGAAACGTGAAGAGCATCTAGAAAACAAGCTGGCTAGGGAACATACTGCACTAGGTTCCCCTACACCTACCCCCTTGTCTACAGTTCCTATGGCCTCTTCCACACTAGCTACCAATAGCAACACACAGATGTAACCATCACCTTCTGATCCAAGAGAGCTTAGTGTGCAACCCAAGATCAATCCCCCTTGGGAAATTCATCTTCTAGGACGTATAGAAGAGGAGAGGGTTAGCAAACAACAAGATGGCGAGAAAGACCTTCTGAATGCCCTTTCATAAGTTAAATAGGCCTTGAAGTAGAAAAACACAATGCTAAGCCTATATGACCTAATAATAACCTCCACAACGCATCATGAGGCAATGGTTCGCATGTTGACCTCTATTCTAGTTAGCAAAAACCTGTCGGCTAAAGAAAAAGCCATTCATGCAATTATGCTTTCCACCATGGCCAAAGAACCATGGCCCATCCAACTGACATTTCATGACAAGTCCATTAAGCATGATCCTGAAAAGGGTCAAGTGACAACTGCTCTCATGTTCATCACTATTTGGATGGGCCAATACGAGATTTGCAGGGTACACATTGATGATGGAGCTGCCATCAACGTAATCCCATTTCCTATTGTGGACAAGTTGGGCTTGGTTGATCAAATCAAGCCCACAACAAACTTCATGCCTTAAGTCCTTCAATGGGAAACATGTAGTGGTAAAGGGGACTGTGCACATCAACTTCATGGTAGGGGACCAGTTCCCCACAAGCGCGGTATTCATCGTGGTGGAGGAGATGCTAGGATTTAACTTGATCCTGGGGAGGTTGTGGTTAGCCCAATTAAGGGTTGTCTCTTCACCTATACATCAAGAAATCCACTTACCCTATGCAGCGGGGAAGTGGTGATTGACGATGATGAAGTGGCTCCCCAAGCCATAAACAACATGAACATGGAGCAAGGTTCAGAGATAGAAATCTTTGAAAATAAATCCCCCATTCAAACTAAAATGCCATGCTCAACAAATGAGCATGCCAAAACTGTCAATTCAAATGAAGAAACCAAATGGGCTGAGTTGCCCTTCCAAATGGTAGATGATAACATAGATGAATACCATTGTAAGGCATCTCAGCCATATGCCTCGCCTAACCTATGTCGAGTTAGAATAAAATTACATGATTGAAACTTGTCTCCACATCACATCAGTAACTTGTTATATCTCTGATAGCATAATTTGCATTTTTTACATTAAGCTTGCTATTTGCATTCTTTACATTTTACATTAAGTTTGTTGTTTGCATTTGTTTACATTAAGTTTACTGTGTGCATGATTTACATTCTACATTGAGTTTGCTGATTGCATTACCCTTGTTGTCAAATACCTAGCAATTGCCCGAAATGGCCTAAAACTAGTAAAATGGCCCGAAATGGCCTAAAACTAGCAATGGCCTGGAATGGCCTTAAACTACCATCATGGCCCACCAAGGCCTAAAACTGGTAACTTTACTTCCCTAAAATAGAGAAAAAAATAAAAAAACATCATTGAGTAATGGCCCGAAATGGCCTTAAACTATTTCCACAATCCAAAATGGCCTTAAACTATTGCCATGGTTGGAAGTGGCCTTAAACTAAAATGAGGGGCCCACAAGGGACCCAAACACATTAATAAAAATTAATTAACCAAAACAAAATATAATAATTATTTCACATTATGTTCCTCATTAAATTTTAGTCCATAAAATAATGTTTACAAAAATTAAATCCAATAAGAAAAATAAAATCTTCCACCGCCATGCTATAAGTCTTCGTCAGCATCCCCATTTTTTGTGCCACTCAATCCTGCATCTCCATTTGGATCCTACACAAGAACCAAAAAATAAAATAATGAATCAAACAACAACAAGGATCTCATAAAATAAACTATGACACAATAAAGAATGACTAACCTAAGATGGTCCTGTGTCCATTTCGGAGGGTATCTTATCCATGCCAACTGCTAGGTGTTTTAGGGTCTCCTCCTTAGTGAGGTTGGTCCAATCTTCATCTCCCAGATCAATGCTTGACATAACTTTCCCTTTCTCCATATTTTTCCATCTAGGTGGTCCCGAAGAAAAGGTGGTGATGGTAGTCTCCTTGGAGGGTAAGGTCATTTTCCTTTTGGGAGACTCACTAACGACAACTTGTTGTGTGAACTTTTTGTAGGCCTTAGCAGTGCCAATGATGTTGAGAAATAACTTATGGGTATCCAACTCAACAGAAGCATCTCGATATTTTTGACAGTAGGTAGCAAGTTCCATTTTTTACATGTGCTTATGGTTCTTTTGTGCTTGACCCCATTTGTAGACTTTGGCATTGTAGTCCTTCCAGTCTTGATTCTTCTAGGCCAATAAGACCATCTGTAAGTGTTGCTCTATGACCTCACATGTGGCCTCATTCGTACTCCATATAGCTGACCAGTATCTTACATAGTCAATTATAGTCGTACACCAACTACTATTGCCAGTGTCATGGGCCAATAGAAATTCATTTCTAGACTGTAGATCCTCCAACTCAACAACTTGGCTAGCCTTCTCTTTCTCAAGTTTTTACATCGTCTTCCAAAGGTCCTCGTTGACACGCCTGAACTCCCATAATGAACATGACGAGTAGAGTGCACATTTTCTCATTTCCTCATTTACATCATGAGGAACCTCAATCACCCCTGGTGGGAGTACAGGCACTACGTCAAGCTCAACTGCTTATCGGGGGTTCCACTTGAGACGAGAAGCTATCAATCACATGTGAGAAAGTGTTAGTCATAGTACCTAAGAAAAACTGCAACAACTTAGAGAGCCTAACATAGTAATTTCAACATACCTATCTTAGGATTGATCTGCCTTAGGCGATCAATCATGTCATTGACCACCCCCTCCATAAAGGCAAATTTATCGAGGGTCTTAGCCATGGTTGGAGGCGAATCGAGGAATAAGAGTCAAGGGCCTTAATAGTGGTGTCTGCTACAAAATAAAACATGTTAGCAATGATGAAGAGGATGAAAATAAAACTAAAAAGTAACATAAATGACAGTGCAAAGCTCCTACCTAGCAAACCCTCAGGGGTGATAGTGGTGGGATCGCCCATCGACACACTATCAAGCAAGCGATCAAACTCACCAACATCAAATTGCACCCCTTCCCCTTCTAGCTGACTCAAAATCATAGCAACATCTTTGACTAAGATATTCCCCTTGTGTACTAGGGAACACTCCACAAAAGGTTCATTGGTAGTAGGGGCCTCTTCCTCTATGATAGGGGCCTCTTCTTCCTCTATAGCAGGGGCCTCTTCTTCCTCTACAGCAGGGGCCCCTGCTTCAAGGGCCAAAACTTCCTCTTCTTCCTTTGTTAAACATGTCTAACGTAAGTAGGCTAGCCTAACATAAAATTGGGAAGTAACTAGTGAAATAATTAAACATACTTACCAACTTTTGGCTGTACTTTATGGACCTTGATCCGTAACTTTCTTCCCCTCTCTTCATTAGTACGGAGGTTCTTCTATAGGACAAGACTTTTTGCGTTATAGCCTAGTTTTACTGTTTCAGCAATGAGACGTGCCCCCCTTAGCACATTGCCTATGGTACTAGGAAGTGCCTCTCCAATGCTTTCTAAGGCACAAAAGGTACATCCCACCCAATCTTTCATTGTTATCGAAAGAGATTCCCCAATAGCTTTTGGAAGGTCTTGGGATTGCGTGGTACAAAATACTTGGAAAATCCACGGCTTGGATATCTGGGTGTGATCTTGTTACACCCAAGCGTCATTCTCATGGACCACCAAGAATTCCGCAAATCATCATAGGTAGGCTATGAAGAAGGCATAGTGTACATTGAAATGGACATCAAGCTTCTCACGAAGCATGATCATTTCAACTCACAAGCCTTCGGAAAGGTACTTGGCCCAGTTATAATAGGTCCCTTATTCCATGATGTCCCTCAAGATCCAAGCCTACTCTACACCAAGGATTTTCCCTTGGGATAGTAGTTTGGAGAAGGCATGGGCCCAAAAGATAGCGTAAACTGTTTGGGCCACCACTAGCTTAACCTTATGAATATAAATCCCCTGTCGGTCCTTGCTTGTCCCTAACCATTCCTCTATGTCCCCCTGATGGTTGAAATCCTTTCTAGTCTTTTCCCCTATAGGGAGACCATTATAGGGGACACCAAAAAGGTCTGCAAAACATTTGTCATTAATCTCAAACACCACCCACACATTATAAACTTGTGTGCGGGAGTGGTTAGCCTTTTCAGAAAAGGAATCAACTAGGGAGAGCATTTTTGTAGCTAGGACACTTAGATTTACTACTAGGAATAAATCCATAAGCCCATCCTCTTGAACATTGTGAATAAGGGTGGCTAGGGCCCCATTGCAAAGCCAACGCTGAGTCTCATCCACCTCCCCATACTTGAAGAAGAGGTTGATTTCATCACATCCAGAGGTGATTATTGTAACCTCTTAGGATTCACTTTCTACTACAATAGTTAGCAACAAAAATTAGCAAAATAAAAAGCAAAAGCATCACTTGAAAACACAAAAAAATGCATAATTTAACATACCGAGTCTGAATGGTGTAGGAAATGGTGGAATTTCTACGAAAATGTCTTCTACGATAAGCGGTCGATGAGATGCCTAGCCGTTATCCAACCAGCCAAGTTCTTCACATTTCAAATAGAACTTGGCATACTTTGTTGGATAAGTTTTGAACTCAAGCCTAAGTTGTTCTATGACGTTGGCACGTACATTCCCAGTAGAAGAGAACTCTTGCAAAGTTGTTTGGGTCAACGCCAATGTTCCCTCATCACCGTGAAGACCATCCTTGTCAATATAAAACCTGGTAACATGTAAAGCATAGTAAGAATTTTTACTAGCACAAGATGAATGATACAACATGTTTAAAACATCTTCATAGGACTCACTTGTCGGCACAATAAATGATTCCAGGTGTGTTCTGAAAGCAGGTGCCCATGTGATGGGCAATGAACAATGTGTTGTATTGGTGATAACATTTAAATTTGGGCATATCCAAAATCTAACATAAGTGTCTTAAGCCTTTTGGGAACTAGTTTGAGCCTTCTGACCCTTCACCTTCAATCAACCCATCAACCATGAACTTCAAAATGCTCTGGTTTGCCTTGGGCAACAACATTTCAGCAAGTACAACGGTTGTCTCAACTAATAAGTGTGACCATACGATCACACTAAAATGGTGAAGGAGAAAATCTAGGAAGTCCCATGCACCCTCCCAGAACTAGATCACCCGATTCCCTACCCATTCATGGTAAGGGGGGACATTGGCCATGGGTTCACTAAGGCAGCACAAGACTCCTACCATCTCAAGCACAATCAAGATGAGTTTTAACATGACCCTGCACAACACAACAAGAAAAAAGCGTTAGTGTAATATTCAAGTGATGATTACTAAGTAGCATAGCATAACCCTTAACATACATATTTTCCCTTAGACGTGAAACAATAAGTCCCTAATGTAATAAAACAGAACCAAACATGGCATGTAGCATAGTATAGTGTTATGCGTAGTAAAGCGTAGCAAGTACACCTTGCATAGTGTAGCGGATGCACCTTGCATAGTGTAGTGGTTAAGCCCTACATAGCGTAATGCAGCAAGCATGTCCTGTACAGCATAGCATAGCAACTACACTTTGCACAAGAGTAACAGCTACACTACGGGTAGTGTAGCAAAGCAATAAGTATGATAGATGTAACAATGAAACAAGCGAAACAAATAAACAAGTACGACAAGTGTAGTAATACAACAAGCACAAGAACATAGCGGGGACAACACTTTAATAGTGTAGCAGTGTAGCGGGCATGCTAGCATAGTAGCATGACAGGTCCCAATAGCATAGCAGCATAATAGGCCTGCCAACATAGCAGCGTAGCATGATAGAACACCAAAAATGTGATAGTCCTTCTGCTATAATGACAAAATGACACACATGAAAAATAATTTACACCATTTCCATTGCCCCATCCCTATCCCATCATATGAAATATAGCCAAGTAAAACATAGAAAAAATAAACTCCCCCTTGCACGTCCTATGCTACCCAGGCATGTGCTACGTTGCCCCAGAACTTTACAAACAAAAAATCCCCTCCAAGGGTCGTACACTATGCTGAGTGTGTGCTATGCTACCTAGAACTGCCTAAGCCCCTGCAATAGTATAATGGCCATTCCCAACAATGGTGTCCAGGGCGGTGCTACATGCAACCATAGCATAGCAACCGCCACGGCTGCTACGGCCAAAGTAGCAACAACCACAGCGAAGTAGCCAAAACGACAGTAAAGGCAATAACAACAATTATAGCGTAGCAATGGTGTCGATCGTAGCAACCAAAATAGTGATGGAAATAATAATTTAATGTAAACAAGGGTAGCGCAGTGACTTACTAGGTAGATGGAGCCTTCTGCTACTCCTTAACATGTGCCTTGGGAAGACATCACAGGGTATGCCCCCCTTTGTCTAGGTTGGCAAGCCCTTGATGCCTGCACTCACTCTTTCGCACCATTGCTTGTTCACAAATTCAGGTGTATTGGTTGTATCAACTGCTACACTATGATTGCTACATTATCTCTAAGCTCAACCACGCTATGCTCTAAGTATCATCTTTGGTAGTGAAAGTAACAAGATTACTATGGGGTAACCCCCTATTTATAGTCTACGTGGTCAAAATACCTATTACTTTCCATCCCCGCACGTAATGTAGAACGTTCTACATCCCATGCATAACACAAGGTGCCCCTATCTACTATAGCATAGCAAGTGGCATCCCTATCCCCTACAACCTAGCATGGGTCTACTGCAACATAGCACACAGCTATAGTGGAGCACGCAGAGGCATTAAATTTCTTGATTCATTTTCTTACAATGTAACCCAATAACAGTCCACTAAGATCTTAAACTAGCAATTCCAAATCACAACGCTGCATGGTTATGGTCTACTATGACTTTAAACTAGCAATCTTAGCATTTCCTTTGCATTGTAAACTTAGTGATGGTCCACTATGACCTTAAATTGGTAATATTAGCATTTCCTTTACCTTTTAAACCTGATTATGATCTGCTACAACCTTAAATTGGAAACTCTAACTTCCAACGTTACATGGTTACGGTCTGCTATGACCTTAAACTAGCAATCTTAGCATTCTCTTTACATTATAAACTCAATGATGGTCCACCAAGACCTTAAACGGGCAATTTCTACTTATAGATTTTTCATAGTTGTAGTTAGCTAAGACCTTAAATTGGCAATTTTTTTTATGTTGCATCATTGCTTTACATATATTCATTACATGCTCTTATCTCAAACAGGTATCACTTGACTTGGTCTGTTTGCTTATTGTGGCAAGTTCAATTGAAAAATGGCTATGCATGATGATCTTCGTTCACCTTTGACCTTAATAGGTTCCCACGGCAACTTTACAAGATGCTTGAATCTAGAGTTGGTAGACTTTGAACCATCCTCTTGTGACATCTACGTTGCATCCTTAGAAACACCCCTAGAATGGCCTAAACACCTAGTCTAGGCCCTAGACTTAGAGGCTAGGGATGTCACTAAGGACCCTCTTGTCAAAATCCCTGTAACTACAACTAGAGGTAAGGTGAAAACCTTAAAAGTTAGCTCCCTGCTAGATCCACATGTGCAAAAAAAACATCTCAAAAGTCCTTAATGACAATGTCAAAGTGTTTGCGTGGTCATATGAAGACATGCCAAGCCTGTACCTGAGGCTCATACAACACAATATTATCCTAGATCCATGTGTTAAGGTAGTTAAAAAAAATCTCGCAAGATCATACCAGAGATTTCCTTAGCTGTACATTATGAAATTACCAAAATTTATCAAGCTAGTTTCATTTGGGCAGTCACTTACTCGAATTGGGTCTCAAACATTGTAGTCATACACAAGAAGATTGGAAGTATACAAATTTGTATAGACTTCCAGTATTTGAATAAGGCAACAATTAAGGATGACTTCCCATTACCTAGTATCGATCAACTTATCGATACTACTGTTGGTCACACCTTACTGTCCTTTATGGATGGGTTTTCAGGCTATAATCAGATCAGTATAAACCCATAGAATTAATTGGCAACTACTTTTATGACCCCTTGGGGAACTTTTTGTTACACAATGATCCCCTTTGGGCTGAAAAACACTGGAGCAAAGTATCACCGAGCAATGAGATACATCTTTAGCGATTACCTCTTATAAAGATTAAACAATTACATCGACAACATAGTGGTTAAGTCTAAGGAAGCTATTTATCATACCAACAATCTAAAAATAGTCCTTCAATGTTTTCATAGGCATGACCTCCTTCTCAACCCCAAAAAATTTATTTTCGGAGTAAAAATCGATCACATGTTAGGCTTTGTAGTGTCAGAAACAGGGATACATGTGGACCCCGATAAAGTTAAAGTCATTGTTAACTTAGCACCACCGAAAAACCCTAAGGAGTTACATGGGATACAAGGTAGAGTCCAATTCATAAGGAGATTCATTGCTAGGCTAACCAACAAACTACACCTGATGCAACACCTTCTTCAACTTCAAGTGGACAGATCAATGTTAAAAAGCCTTCGATAACCTGAAGAAAGAGCTTTTACACCTTCCCATTGTTTATCCTCCATAGAGGGATAGGCCTTTTTACATCTATCTTGCCACCTCAGACACATCTATTGTTGCACTACTATGTCAAAAGAGAGATGATGGGTCTAAAATCCTAGTCTACTACTTAAGCCATGCATTGATAGCTCATGAAGCAAAGTACAACCAGGTAGAGAAGAATTGTCTTTCCCTAGTGTTTGCACTTAAAAAGTGAATACATTACCTATTTCACAGTAAAGTTAACATTATATGCAAAAGAAACATACTTCAGGCTATTACAACCAACTTATATGAGAGTAGTAGAATAGCCCAATGGAAAGCCATAACTACGGAGTTCGACCTACATTATGTGGCACAATCATCCAAAAAGGGTCAAACAATAGCCACACAACTTACAACTTCACCTGTTGATGACCAGCCAATAATAGAACCCAAGTTCCTAGATGAGTATGTCAATAGCATAAGCCCTATGCCATCAAATTCTGAGGCTAGTTTACATTTCGACGGTGCTTCAAGTACATGAGATGGTAGCCCCATCACTGTCCTTACATTTCCCTCTAGGGAAATTTGACCCATCACATATCATTTTACATTTCTTTGCACAAACAACATAGCTGAGTATGAAGGACTCCTTAGGGGCCTTCTAGAAGCTCAAGAGTTGAGGATCCAACAGTTAGCAATTTGGGGTGACTCGCAACTAGTCATCAACTAGATCACTGAATTTTATGCTTGCAAGGCTCCACATTTGCAACCTTATTGCGATTTAGCCAAAATTCTACTAAAGCAGTTTGTAACTTTATACATCCAACATGTGCAAAGCAACGAAAACACTGTAGCTGATGCGCTAGCCACACTAGCCTTGAATGTGCCATTACACATGTTAGCCAATTTGCCCACCTTGATAGTGACATGCACCGATCCTATCAATCACACTCCCCACATTGCATTCGTAGGTGTGGCTCACATCCAAGAGTGTTATGACAACATTAAAGCATACCTCCAACATGGCAAACCCCCACATAGCTTGACATCTACTCAAAAGAATGCAATATGAAAATAAGCCTAGCAATATGTCCTCATAGGAGACAACACCTTATGCAAGCACTCTTACGATGGGATATTTCTAGCTTGCGTTAGCAGCGAAGAAGCATAAAAGATTGTTGATCAAGTTCATGAGGGATTATGTGGAGGGCACATAGCTCCCAGAGTTATGGAAACAAAAATTAGATATTTGGACTATTACTGGCCTTGAATAGAACGTGATTGCCTTGCCAAAGTTAGAACATGCGATGTGTGTCAATGCCATGGAAACCTTATACAAGTTTCACCTACTAAATTGCATAAATTCCATGGCCTTTCCAATGTTGGGGACTAAATATCATAGGACCCATCACACCTAAGTCTTCTATAGGACATAGCTTCATTATTACTGCAACCGAATACTTTACAAAGTGGATA
Organism: Gnetum montanum; assembly: GCA_015680685.1. Classification (NCBI taxonomy): domain Eukaryota; kingdom Viridiplantae; phylum Streptophyta; class Gnetopsida; order Gnetales; family Gnetaceae; genus Gnetum; species Gnetum montanum. Next base: position 1,407,076 of record MNCI01019302.1, on the reverse strand, counting down.
GAAGATATTCCTCTCAGAAAGACCACATCTCAATAGGTTTTCCATTTCATTTTGGATAACATGGTAACATGGTTTAGCCTTCCTATGACTATTGTTACTGACAATAGGCCAAAATTTAGTAGCATGGAAATCAAAACCTTTTTCAAAAACCTTGGCATCAAACATTCTTTTTCATTGTTGTATTATCCCCAAGAAAATGGCCAAATAGAAGCAACCAACAAAGTTATCATTAACCTGTTGAAAAAGATGCTTAGTAGTAGCAAGAGGCGATGGCACGAGCAAATCCTCTACATGTTGTGGGCTTACCACACAACATGCAAAACAGCTATAGGTAAGACTCATTATAGTATTGTGTACGGATATGAAGTTGTGTTACCTCTTGAGTTGTAGGTTCCATCACTTCAAATGATCCTCTCAAATGTCATGAATGAGGCTCAAAACAATGAGTCAAGGATCATTAATCTTGACTTGGTAGAGGAGAAGCATGCCCAAACACTTAGCCGCATCGAATGGTACCAAGATAAGAAATGGTAGAAGCATCACTACAACTTACATCAATGCCTGATTAGAAAGGGGAACCTTGTCCTCAAGGCCATTCGTGACCCTGTGAGTAAACTCTCAGCCAATTGGGAAGGACCTTTCATAGTCACAAGAGCTTATGAGAATGGGGCGTTCAAACTAGCTAATATCGATGGCTACGAGTTCAAAAATCCTATCAACCACTTGTACCTCAATCCATACTATGTTTGACACAAAGGATTACATCAGACATGAAGCAAGGTTAGTAGAACATTCTCTACAATGTAAAATTAGCATAGATAGTTTGCTATGACTATAAAATGGCATAGATCATCTGCTATGATGTTAAACTAGCACAACAAATCCTTGGGCTATGATGTAAAACTAGCATCCATAGCACGGTCCGCTACGACCTTAAACTGGCCATCCATCATCTGCTATGATGTTAAACTAGCACAACACATCCTTGGGCTATGACATAAAATTGGCACCCATAGCATGGTCCGCTACGACCTTAAACTAGCCATCCATTATCTGCTATGACATTAAACTAGCATAGCACATCCTTGGGCTATGACGTAAAACTGCCACCCACAACAAAGTCCGCTATGATCTTAAATTGGCCATCCATCATCTACTACGATGATAAATAGCACAACAGTCTGCTAGGATCTTAAACTAGCACATCGGTCTTCTAGGACCTTAAACTAGCACATCCAACGATCTACCAAGACCTTAAACTGGGTTTGCAGTGCAATGCCTCCCATCTCACACATGTGACATTGTAAACAGGCAAGCATGCACAATTTTAAACTTCCTAGATAACACGGGGTGGGATGTTGCAGTTCTTGAATGTAGTTCATATCATCAAGTAAAAACCCTCTATAACACATGCAGTGTCATTGCCCCTGACATCTTGCTGACCTTCTGGAGCTACTGCTACCATAGCTAGTAATCTTGGTAGTAGCTCTTACCATTAACACTGCTGTTAGAGTTCCAGCACTATTGTGGCCTAGCCACAAGGTTTCCATCCTCTAGCCCTTTCCATCATCTGAGTCCAAAAGGTGTTCAGCTCTTAGGCTTCTCACCTTGCAGCTGGACTACATGATGTTTGCCTTGGGCAAGGAATCCTAAGCACCTACATCACCACTGCTCCTAGCCTCTTTAGTGCTAACCTTTTTGGTCTACCGTTGCTGGAACCTATGCTAGCCTTTTTGCTTTGGACATTGCGCATGTTAGATGCAACATTTTCTACCTTGGTAGTGTCTTGAGCAAGCAGGAATTTTCCCTCACTTTACTCAATGGTTGCGTTTTTCTAGTTTTCTCTCTGTTGTGTTTGTAGGATAAAAGTAAGGGTGTCATTGTTCAGAGATGCATTTCACCACGAGAGCAAGGCACTACACTATTCTAAAGTACCCGCTTCAATCAGCTTAGCTACTTGAGAGTGTAGACCCTACTCTCCTTTTAGCCAACCTAATCTCTATTCCCTATACTTGCAACTTCTCATGTCCCCTTTACAAGATTTCCCAATGCACATAAGGCCCTTTCACATGCCCAACCGCTAAGCCCATGATAGATGTAATGCAAATCATCCCATGGGAAGCTTCTGTAGGTAGGTCAAAGCCCCACATGGATGTAACACAGCTCATCTTGGGGAGGAAACACATGTCCTACGGTAACAACAAGGTTGTCTCCAAGTGAAGGTGGGTGTGCAACAAAAAGCACAAAAGCACAAAAGAGAAGAAATCTCAAAAAAAAGACATCCATGTGTGCTGATTCCCTCAAAAGCATTCCAACAAGGGATCACATTGTGGAAACATTTTTCATAGCGTTGCATTTTACATTCATCTCTTCCCTGAACCTATTTCCTCAAATCCATCCCTTTCCCCTATCTTACAATCACTCTCCTAGTACTCTTAAACGTAGCGAAGCATCATCCAAGCAGGCATTGAAGAGTGATGTTGGGGTCTTGTACTTCATGGTGTTTCGTATTCTTTGTTGACATCTCTCTGGCAAATCCTCCAGAAATCAATGAAGAGGGACCATTGAAACACCATAAATTTTGGGCCATCATGAATCTCTGGGGGTAATGCCATGATGAACCACACAATGCAGTGCCCTGGAAGTCCTAATGCTTGCAAAGTTTCTTCCAAGACTACCTACCATCCTCTGTAGCACAATCAACACAACACCTAGCCACAAGGCCAATTTGCATGAAAGAGGCACTAGGGGTACACCATACAGTCTAGCAAATTTTCTATTACCCAGGCTTACAGTAGTTTCTACACCCTCTAGCTTGCCCAGCTTGACACTTGATCCAACTGATGGTCTACCCAGGGACTATGCTAGGAGCTGTCAAAGGTGTTTAGGATGAACTAAATAGTTTAGCAAGCTTTCTAACCACAGGAACCTGCTATGCTATGCTACGCTGCATAGCATAGCAGGCCTTGAGAAGACTGATCGGGCACCAAAGATGTAGATTAACAATGACTCAACCCTCCAGGGTATCTACCCGACTTCATCCTTAATGCATGAGCAACACGACACAGCAAAAATATGGTAAATTTTAGCGAAAATCATCTTTATCTAAGTGTTGCGTTGTGCTATGCTACATAGCGTAGCATAGTGTAGTGGGTTGCTTATGTGACATTACTTCCACTTAGACTATTTCGGAACAATAAACATGATTTCCCATGCTTCAATCATCAAAAATGCTTATTCTACTACCACACCAGGACATGACTAACATTTCATGACAAAAATTTTGCAAGTTGAGTCATAATTTGGGTCAAACAGGGTGCTACGCTGTGCTATGCTACACAACATAGTAGGGAAAGAACACATGAAGGTACTCTACCAAGTGGTTTCAACAAAAGAATTGCACTTGGCCATGCCCTGACCTCCAAAACTGCCTGTCCCACTTCACCCTCAAGCCCCAGGCAAAGTTTCTTGACAAAGCATTGTAAATCAAGCAAGGATGCATGTCACCATAGCTACTACGTTGTGCTATTCTACACAGCCCAAAAGTGTCCTAAGGATGAACTCTGCAGGTCCCAAGACATTTCAACATGGAAGGTAGAGTGGTCAATCACGAAAGTTGCTTGCCTGGCCAAGCCTTGGATAGGTATCTTCGGCTTTCTGGCAAGATTTCTCTCAAGACTAGCAGCTACACTACGTAGTGTAGCATAGCATAGTGCATGGGAGTTTATGCTACTCCAATATGCTAGTCAGTGTAAATAGCATAACACTCACATGAAGGCATCAGGATGTCTCTGGTTAGCTCTAGAACTTGTTGGCAATGGTCAATCCCATCTCGGCATCTCTTCAACAAATAGGATCAGTAAATTTACTTTGTTTTGCACCCCCCCTATTGATTCCCAAAGTTGTCCCTACACTTGATCCTACTCACAAGAGTAGGGAAGATGTAGTCCTCAAGCACAGGCTCCATTTTGCATTCATTGTTGGCATTCTTGGTAACAAACATGGCAGTTCCCTAGATTTTGACACATGCAACTTGAATGGTATGGTCACAACATAGCAGGTTTCACGTTCAACCTTACGCTGCAGCATAGCACTATAGATCAGTCTGGCACATTCACGTTAGCACCATGTGGGGCCCAAGACACATGGCATCCAAACCACATCTTTCTCCTGCTCTGGTCCCTATAAATACCCCAATGAACAATGTCCAAAGGGTTGGCTTTGAGAATCATCTTTCCTAAAGTTGGCTTCAAAAGTTAGCATTTTTGGCATTTGGCTTTTTTGTGATTGGCATTTTGGAATTTTGGCTCTCTAGCAATTGGCTTTGGCAAAGAGACTAGTAAGTAGAAGGCTAGCAAACTACAAACCCCAGTAGTAGCACTTTCCTAGCTCAGCAAGCACCAACTTAGTAGTTCTTGTCAGCAAACCATTGGTAGCATTCGAGGAGCTATGATCATACTGTTTTGTTGCAAGCTGTGTCTATCCACACTGCCACCAGTTGTACACCTTCTAGCCAAACAAAGATCAGATCCCCCGATCTTAGGGTGGTGCACTCTCTCACTCAACCCTATTTCATTTTGTTTTTCTATCACCATATTCAGCATCATTTTTTATCAAGTTACATTCATTGCTTAATTTATACATAACATCATTAAAACAATTGTTTACGGAAGGTTATTGTACACTTATTAAGTCCCTGTCTGATTGACCATACTGTTCAGGGTACCCCATTTCCATTTACTCTAGCACGACCCTCGCATGGATCTGGAGTTAGGCTATACGCCTAGTAACCTCTCAGTGTTCTAGCCACTGACATTTTTGGTCACTACAATAATGTAATAGGTGGAATAAGAAATTGTAAGAGGACTCACACTCTAGTACAATACACTATCCTAGGTAATTTTTGGAAAAGAGTGTATATACATCGCGTAATAAATAAAGTGTTATTCTTATTATAACATTGAAATTCTTACATCTCCTAGATCCTAAACAAAGTCCTAAGGCCCTTGTGACCATGGCCTAAACTCCTTGCTCCCTCATTGCTAGCAGGCTCATCAGATATGAACCTTAAGATGCCTTGATTCACCCCCAAGCAACAGTGTTTCCATTATGACACCCGCTGCTTCGGCCACCATGTGTGACCATATCATCACACTAAAGTGGTGGAGCAAAAAATCTAGGAATTCTTGCATTCCTGACCTAAACCATACTACCTGGTGGCCTACATGTGTCTGGTGTAGGTATGTTTAGTATAGGCTCACTCATGTAGCATAAGATGCCCACCAACTCAACTACAACAAGGATGGGTTTTAACAATACCCTGTCGCCATAGCAGTGACAAGTAGAGAATGTTAGCATTGGATATGAAAATGAAAATATGCATAAGAAAAAAAATTAGACTTAACATATTAGCAAAAATCTTAACTTCCCCACCAAGCCCCATAAGAAAGGGACATCAGCATACCCATCTGCCTATTCCTTAGCAAGACACAGCACTAACATCTACATTGCATATTTACAAACATGATAACTTTGAATATATCAAAAAAATTCACTAAGTGTTGGTTACACTTCCGGTAGAGCGTAATCCTTAAAATTACAAAAAATTCAAAGTGTTGGTTATGCTCTCCACTAAGTGCAACAATTGCAAAAAATTTTCAAAGTGTTGGCTACACTCCCCACTGAGCGTAACAACTACAAAATTTCTCTAAGGGTTGGTTATGCTTCCTGTAGAGTGTGACAACTACAAAGATGTCCAACTATCAAAAAATTTCAAACTATAGAATATTCCCTCTACATAGCATAACCTATCAGCTGCATTTCCTGTAGAGTGTGATGCTAGGAAATTAGAATTTTCCTAAATTTTTTGTTACGCTCTTAGGAATGTATCCTGGCATGATAGCCATGACCCTCATAATCACCCCATATAGATCATCACATTTTATTTTTGCTTTTAAGCTACATCAGTCAAGCCCTATCCCATGTCATGTGCAAGATGCCAAAAAATGTTTTTCCCACATCACACATAAGATGCTAAAAAAATCCTTGTTCCTCGCCATGCACAGGATGCCAAATTCTCAACACAAAAAGCACAAAAAAATCCCAAACAAAAAATGCACTATGTGCACTCCCTTCCTAGGCTGTGGCACAAGGTGATCATGGTAGTCCCTACCTGAGGTAGGCCACCCTCAAAACCCCAAAATCCTAAAGAGAATAAGAAAAAAGAAACCACAAAAGAACATAGTACCTTCCCTTTCCAATTGTGTCTCCCTCTGTTCATCTATGCATGCCCTGGGAAGGTGCCTCAATGTGCATTCTCCTTCATCCATGTTGGTAAGTCCAGGATGCTGGTGTTTGCTATAGTACATCATGGTTGATCATCATGCTCTTGCTTTCTTCTTTTTCTTTATTATGCTCTAGCTTCCCCTCTTTCATTGCTATGCTCTTTCTCCCTTTGCCTTAGCCGTGCTATGCTCAATGATTTTTTGCTTCAACTTTTAAAATTATAGGTTTACTATGGTAAAACCCCTATTTATACCCTTCTAGGTTGAAGGAAACATCACCCTCCCAATTCCTATCCCATCTCCCACATGTAATGCAGGACTATACCATGTTCCATGTGTAACATGGGATGAGTATAGCACCCAGAGTTAGAAAATTTTTTCAACTTTTCTAGCATCCCCATACTTTTCTAGCATTTCCCAATAAATGCCCAGCTTGGCACCACATTTAAAACCTTCCAAGCCTTGCTTAAACTTATGCTTCTCGCATAAACCATGTTCCACTACAACCTTAAATTGGAAATTTTATGGCCAATTGAGGCCCTGAAATTAATTTACATACTTTCTTATCCAATCTAACAACTACACAGTTAGGTGAATTTTCATAACATTATCTTCCTTATTTTATGCATTTTTCCTTATTAAGACAAGTGCTGCTTCACATTTTTCTTGTTGTTTTGCAAAATTTTTGGAAAGAATGTAGAATGAATGCATATGAGCATCTTCATTTATCCTTGGTCTTGACTATACCTTACAATGATTCCATAAGATGCATAAACACTAAGATCATCAACTATGAGCCTATGAATTATGACATAAACGTAGCATCCCTAGAGACATATCTAGACTAGCCAGACCATCTAGTTAGAGCTCTAGACCTAGAGGCAGGTGACATAATCAAGGATCCTCTCATTAAAATCCCTGTAGTAACATGTAAAGGTGAGGTGAAGACATTGAAACTTAGTTTCTTGTTAGAGCCTCAAATCAAACAAAGCATCTCTAAAATTCTCAACGATAACATCAACGCATTCACATGGTCCTACGAGGACATGCCAGGCTTGGACCTTCGCATAATACAACACAATATCATCCTTGATCCTTACATAAAACCAGTTAAACAAAAGGTTTACAAAGTCAAAACTAAGATGGAATTAGTAGTTTGCAATGAAATCACTAAGCTTTATAAAGCTAGTATCATTCAAGTGGTTGACTATGCTAACTAGGCTTCAAACATCATAGTTTTCCCTAAGAAAAATGGAAGTATACATATTTGCATAGACTTTTGGGACCTAAACAAGGTGATCATCAAAGATGACTTCCCATTGCCTAGTATTGACCAAGTCATTAATACTACAGCTGGTCATTCCTTGTTGTCCTTTATGGATAGGTTTTCTAGGTACAACCAAATTTAGATCAACCCAAAGCACCAACTCAACACCACTTTCATGACCCCCTGGGGTATGTTTTGCTATACAATGATGTCCTTTGGACTAAATAATGTAAGAGAAACCTACCAACGTGCGATGACATATATCTTTAGTGATTATCTACTCGACTTTCTCAATGACTATGTTGACAATATATTAGTTACGTCGAAATTAGTGCATGACCATGTAGATGACTTGGACCATGTTCTCAAATGTTGCCTTAAACATGACCTTAGTCTAAACCCCAAGAAGTGTGCCTTTGGCATCAAAATCAATCGCATGCTAGGCTTTGTAGTATTAGAAGTAGGTATACATGTAGACCCTGATAAGGTTAAGTCTATCACCAAATTAGCACCATTGGCAAACCTTGAGGAGCTATACAGGTTACAAGGTAGATTATAATTCATACATAGCTTTGTCACCAGGTTGACCAATAAGTTGCAGCCAATGTAACATTTTCTCAAAAAGGGAATCCACTTTGAATAGATAGCTCAATGCCAAGAGGCATTTGACAACCTCAAAAAAGAGTTGGCTCAACTTCCAACAATCTACCCTCCATAAGGAGATAAGTCATTCTACATTTATCTTACAACCTTAGACACATCCATTGCTTCTCTACTTTTCCAAAAGCGAGACAATGGCTTGGAGGTCCCTGTTTATTGCTTAAGCCATGTGCTAGTGACCCATGAGATGAAATACAATGATGTAGAAAAGAATTGTCTTGCCTTAGTCATTGCACTCAAAAAATGGAGACACTATCTCTTCCACATTCAGGTTAATGTTATCTACAAAAGCAATGTACTCCAAGCGATTACTATGAACATGTACGAAAGTAGTCGAATTGCATGATGGAAGGCAATAACTACAGAGTTTGACCTACATTACATAGCACAAGCATCCACAAAAGGTTAATCAATAGCCAAAAAACTCATGGCTTCACCCATAGATGATCAAACAATAATAGACTTTGAAGTAGCAAACTTTGAAGTAGTTTTACACTTTCTAGATGAGCATGTCAATAGCATAAGCCAAGTGCTTGCAAACTTTGAAGTAGTTTTACACTTTGATTATGCATCAACCACACAGGGTGGTAGTACTACTGCCATTATCACGTTTCCCTCTAGGGAGATCCGACCCTTTACATATCATATTGCATTTTCTTGCACAAACAATGTGGTGGAGTATGAAGGTCTACTTAGAGGTGTCTTAATAGCTCATGATTTAGGAATCCAAAATATAGTAATTTGAGGAAATTCACATCTCGTTGTCAACCAAGTCATAGATATTTATGCTTGCAAGGCATAACATTTACAACCTTATTGTGATTTGGCAAAACACTTGCTCAAATAATTTGCAACTGTAGATGTCCAACACATTCCTCATAACAAAAATGTCATTGCTAATGCATTAGCCACTTTAGCCTTAAGAATAGCACCCAACATGTTTTCTGCATTACCCACTTCGATAGTGGGTTGCACTGAGCCTATAACTCAAATAACAAGCATTGCATCCATAGATGTGACAAGCACAACTCACGTTTAAGAGTAGTATGATGATATTAAGCCATACCTCCAATAGGGATAGCCTCCAGAAAATCTAACCTCTACCTAAAAAGATGTTATATGAAAGCGATCATGATAGTACACCCTTGTAGATGATAGCACCTTGTGTCATAGATCCTATGATGGAATATTGTTAACTTGCATTAGTAGTAGTGAAGTGCAAACAATCATTGATTAAGTCCATGAAGAACTATGTGAAGGTCATGTAGCCCCCAAGGCAATGGCAACAAAAATTAGATGCCTAGGCTACTATTAGCCTTACATGAAGCACGATTGTGTTTCCAAGGTTAAAACATGTGACATGTGTCAGCGACATGGTAACCTATTGAACATGCCACCCACTGAACTACATACTATGCAAATCACATGGTCATTCCAACATTAGAGATTGGATATCATAGGACCTATAACACCTAAGTATTCCATAGGACATAGCTTCATCATAACTGCAATTGAATACTTTACCAAGTAGGTTGAAGCCATTCCCCTTACAAAGACATCAAAATAGATTTGCAAATTTATCCTAGGCAACATAGTGACCCGATTTGGTCTACCCATAACTATAGTTACAGACAATGGGCCACAATTTAATAGTGCAAAAACTAAATCCTTCTGCAAACACATTGGCATTAAACATTCCTTTTCATCACCGTGCTACCCACAGGCAAATGGAGAAGTACAGGCTATGAATAAAGTCATCATCAACCTTTTGAAGAGGATGCTTAGCAGTAGCAAATGATGATGGCATGAATAGCTAGTCTATGCACTATGGATCTACCACACAACATGCAAAACAACAATAGGTAAGATGCCATATAGTCTTGTGTATGGATCTAAAGAAATGTTGCCTCTTGAACTACAAGTCTCATCACTTCATATGATCCTCTCAAGCTTCATTGATGAGGTTTAGAATAATAAGTTGAGAATCATTAACCTTGACTCTATGGAGGACAAGTGCATGCAATCACTTGATCGCATCAAGTGATACTAGGAAAAGCAATGACAAAAGCACCATCACAATCAACATCAATGCCCAATCAAGAAGGGGGACATAGTCCTTAAGGTCATAAAGGACTTTCTTGGTCATAAAGGCTTATGACAATGGAGCATTCAAGCTTTCTTATCTAGATGACAATGAGACTGCCAATCCAATTAACCACTCATACCTAAAGCCGTACTACACTTAGTACATAATTCCTTGCCATCAACAAAGCAAGGTAAACGAATGTTCACTATGATGTTAAACTAGCACAAAATGTCCTTGGCCTATAACGCTAAACTGGCACCCATAGCATATTCCACTATGACCTTAAACTAGCCATCCACCATCCACTACAATGTTAAACTAACATAGTGGTCTACTAGGACCTCAAACTAGCACATCACGATCTACTTGGACCTTAAACTGGATTCACGGTCTACTAGGACCTTAAACTAGTACAGCATGTGGACTACCAAGACTTAAAATTGGGTTCACAATTCAGCATTCATAGTTCAACACACATAGTTTTGTGGACAAGCGAGCATGAATACTTCCAATCCTCCATCACCTACCCACACCTCTTGGGTAGGATGGGGTGGGATGTTGCAGTTCCAAAATGAAGTTCACATCGTCAAGAAAAAATCCTTTGGAACATTTGAAGCATCACCATCCTTGGCATCTTGCTAATCTTCTAGAGATTCCTTTTTTCATCTTGCTAACCTTCTAGAGCTATCGCCACCATCACCAATCATCCTGGTCAAAGCTCTCACTATTAGTACCACTCGCCAAAGAACCAAAGGTACTGTGGCCCAACCACAACACTATCATCCTTTGGCCCTCACCATTTCCTGAGCTCGGAAGAGCATCCAGTAATGTGATTCTTTGCCATGCTACTGGATTTCCTAGCTCCTACCTTTAGTAAGAACTCTCAAGCACCTACATCATTAATTCCTTTAGCCACTTGGATGCTCACTTCTAGTGCTGTTGCTAGAGCTTTTGGAACTTTCTACCACAAGCTCCTACACTAACCTTCATACTTTGGACACTACATGCACCTACACTAACATAGCACTCACAGCCCTTTCAAATAGGACTTTTCCTTTATCTCACACGATATGGTTTTTTTTTCTTATTTCCTCTATGTTGCATTTGCAAGATGAAGCCTCAATGATGTCATTCAAGGATGCATTTTATCATAGTGAAAAGTCACCACACTACTCCAATGTGCTCGATTTGACTTTCTAAGTCACTCAAGAGTGCACATCCCTGTTGCCCTACTACAACCAGTTTACCTCTACCTCTTAATGTTACATTTTCCCACACTCCTTACAAGCTTCCCTTATGCATATGGAACCTTTCCTGTAGTCAACCACAGAATTCATGATGGATGTAACACAACTCATCCCATGGGGAGCCTTTGTGGGCTAATCATAGCCCCAAGCAGATGTAACACAACTCATCTTAGGGAGGAAACAGTTGTCCTACAAATGTAATGTGGTTGCAAATTTTGCTAAGAAACATGCAGTCTACTCAACAACACAAAACATTAAAAAAGGGGCAAAAGAAAATGAAAAAGAAATAAGAAAGTAAAATCAAAAAAGAAAAGAGAAAGATAAGAAATATAAAACCAAGAGAAAAAGTAAAATGGGACAAAATAAGTGCCCAAGTAAAATAGCACAGTTGTTGTTTTACAATCAGTTCAACCCCAGATCAATCATCTCACAAGCACTCTGACAAGAGGTAAAAATCCTAAGGGTAGGCAATCTCCACATGCTAACTCCCTCACAAGCACTCTAAAGAGCTTTGGTGACAATCCATCATAATTTTAAATCCTAAAACCACATGTACAATGAACATCCTCTCCATTTTTTGTTCCTTGACCCATCTCTCTAACCTATTCCCTACCATACTTTATTCCCTTAACACTCTCAAGCATAGTGAAGCATTGTCTAATCGGGAACTGATGAATGGTGTTGGTATCATGTTCACCGTGGTGTTTCATATTCTTTGTTGACATCTCTCAAGCCAATCCTCCAAATGTTAACAAAGAGGTACCAATGAAACACCACCAATTTCAGGCTTCTATATCTTTAATAGCAAATTTTTCCAAGTTTCAAAACTTGAAAAAAAATTTCTAAGTGTGGGTGTTACGCTCTCCAACGTAGCTAGCATAGCACACATTGAGGCCCACTTTGCAATATTTTTTCTAAGTGTCAGCAATAGTTGCATGAAAATTTTTCTAAATGTCCTACTATTCTCTCAGTCTACCTACTATGCACCCTAGCTTAGCTAGCGTAGCATATACTTCCATGGCCAATTTTCCCAAGTGCCAAGCTAGAAGTAATCAAGGGTTGCTTGGGATGGACCAAACAATTCAAAAAATTTTCTATCTCTTGGGTTGTCATGCTTGCTATCCTCTCCAGCATAGCCATCATGAAACATGTCCCAGTAGCTAGTTCATCCAAGTACTAGGCTAGAGTTTGTCAAAAGTGCTTAAGATGGAAAAAAAAATTTGGCAAATTTTCTATCTCTTGGGTTGCTATGCTCTGCTACACTCCACAGCATAGCTAGTGTGACACAAGTTCTAGTGCCTAGTTTTGCCTAAGTGTTGGACAAGGATCTATCAAGCTAGCTCAACGTGGAAGACACATTTGGCACATTTTCTAACTTTTGAGGCTACTTCTACTACTACACCCTAGAATATAGCTAGCATACCATGAAAGAAGACTATAGATTTCATCAAAATTTGGCTAAGTGTCCATGCTCTACTTCCTAGTGTACCTAGTGTAACCAGTGTAAAAATTTAAAATTTTGCAAATTCTCACTAAGTGTTGTATTACACTCTAGAGTGTAGCCAGCTTAACACTAGAGAAAAGCCTTTGATAGCCTTCAAAATCCTCCAAAAATGGCATTGGCATTCGTCTCAACTCCAGCATCCCTCCAGCAACCAAGATTAGCAGTTTGCATTTCTTTTGCATCCCCATTAATCTCCAAAATCGTTCCTACACTTGGCCCTACTCTAAAGAGGGGGAAGACATAGTCCTGGAGCGTAGCCTTTAAGTTGTACTATTTTGACATTGTTTGTAGGTACATTGCAGTCTCTCAAAATTTGGCACATGTAGTCCAAGTAGTGTAGTCATAGTTTTGTAGTCTCTAGGAACCCATTGCTATTCTTTAGAGCATAATACTTTGCTACTCTCATGAGAGCGTAACATGTCATGATAACCCCATCTATGCTCATGCCACGTGGCACCCATGCCATGTGGTGCCTAATTTGCATTTCATGCTAAACCTAGCCCTATAAATACCTCTATGTTCAATTCTTTAGGGGTGGGCAAATCAAAAGAGCATTGGGCATTTTAGCTATCTAAGCATCCATGACACTCTCACACTTGAGTGTCTAATCTTCACACCTTGGCACCTCCAAAAACATAGTCCACCATTGCATTTCACCTACAAAACACAACAATAGCCAACCTAGCAAGTTCAACCTCCATTGCAATTACTAGCTCCACATCTTGGGTGTCCTAGAAACTGTGACTACACTGGTACACTACCACTATGCTTGCCTAATGCCACATACCATTCTCACCTCTTGTCTAGCAAAAGTTATGCTCCTCATTTTGAGGCAGTGCATTTATTTGTTCTTAAGCTCTATTCCATTTCTTTTCCAAGCATTTTTCTTTGATTTTAAGCATAACTCTTACATTTTCTACTATTTGATACATATTTGCACACTCACATTGTTGTTTTCAAGCTGAGACACTCTACTATGCTCTGGCTTAGCCAGTCCCAGTGTCCATGTGTAACACAGTATAAACCCTTCCCACATATGGTCATGTTAACATCACGTAAGTCCCTATCTAATTAACTAGACCATTCAGGACACCTCATTTCTATTTCCCAGCATGGCCCTTGCACAGATTCGAGGTTAGGCTATACACCCGTTGACCTCTTGGTGTTCCAGCCACTAATGTTTTTGGACATCACACTTTTTAGGATCTAGTCACTCCCCATTTTTGTGGCACAACACTCCACTATAGGTGTATTAGTGATATCTCATACTTTCTTCCCTATCATTATACTTTCTTTAAATCTTTTTATAGGTATCTAGTAGCATGTATCTTTTGTTAATGAACTTTCCTTTAGCTTTTCAGTGGTATCTATTAAGAGGATATAATGTTGTACCCACTTTGGCTTTTTTTCAGCATAAGTTAAAGTTTTAGGTACATTTTATGGCTTCTCAACTCAAAGTTATCTTCAATAGTTTATATTTAACATCTTGCATCATTGGCAACATGGCTTATGGTCTCCATCTTTAACTTTTATCAGAAGTAATGTCATGTTATCTATAGTGCCATTTTTGATTACTCATCTCCATTCTTTGGCCTTAATAGCTAGAATTATCTCCTATGTCTATCTTGACTTAATCTTCTTTGGTAAATTAGCAATTCAATGTATAGTTTCAATTGACTCTTCAACATCTTGCATCAATCTTACTTTGAAATTTGGTATCATATTTTCTATCACTAATCTAAACATCAATCCTCCTATCCAAAATCTTCTAGAAAATTTTTTGGACTCGAATTCATTATTAATTTATAATGTACAAGGCATTTTTTACCTATAAATTGGAGGATACCCCTAAATATAAAGGCGTTGGCATCTTGCTTCTTATTTTGACTATTGAGTATAATTGACTTCTTACTTGCGCATTGGTAATTTAGAAAGCTTTCTAATGTCTTAGTCTCTTTGTAGAACAACTATTCTCTTCCTAAACATTATTAGCCTTTTTCTATTCTCTCTTTCTTCCCCACTAACACATTTGAATTCCCTTCATGTTGTTCTTCTAAAATACATGGATCCCTCTAGATCTAGACTAACACATCAATCTACTCCAAATCTTTCTTTCCTAGATCCCAAACATGTAGCATTCTTGTTAGATCTACATTAGGCACAAGAATCAGAGAGAATAGGGTAATACGACTCCTCACCAAACATCCCTAATCTCTAATACATTTCTCAAGATCCTTACAATAGATTTTTAGTTTTCTTTCATGAATTTCTAATTCAAATTCTTTTTTATTTTTTGTCTCTGGCATTATACCAAATCTATTTAAAGTGTTTCCTTTTGTTTCAAGGGCATAGCTCTTTAACACATCTAATCTATTTTCATTTTACAATCTAATTTATCATCATTGTTTCTCTATTAGCTACATGTATTTTTCATTTCATTTTATATTGTATTATGTATGGATTTCTATTTTGTCCTCTTTTTACCAATAATTCCACACACATCACTATTTATTTACTTCATATTCACTAGTGTTTGAAAAAACATTATATCAAGTTGTTGGATGTTTCTAGTAATCTACAAGTCCTCTTTCAATTTGAGCAAATTATTTTCTTATACCATTTTATGTTCACAAGATTTCTTAGTTTAGTTTCTAATTAGGTTGCATTGGATCTTGAATTACGATCATCCTTACTACTACTACTACCACCATAGTTTGGCTTACACCTAGCTAGAAGAGATGGCAATATTTACTAACTCTACAACTCCTCTCCTGGTTCACTTAGCAACCATTGCCCATATTTACCAACGCTACAACTCCATGCTAATACAATCTCTAATTACGGGATATAAATACCTCAATTCAAAGCTCCAAAGATTACCTCAAGAGACATGCCCATTATTACAATGTTCTCTTTCAACTCTTATGATAATAATTATATCATTTCTTACAAAGAAATATCATCATGATTACGAAATAGCTCCATTTGGGAATGGGGATATGACAAACTACCCCACTTAACTTTCAATTATCCTTGATCAAGTATGAATTAAGGATGATTATCCAAGCTCTAGTGCTCCCTCCATGTTCCAATGCTTTTATTTCTCCTTTTGAAATAGGGTTGAATATTTTAAAGTTCTCCCACTTATTTTGCAAATAAAAATATATGCAAGAAAAATATTTTGAAAAAATAACTCTTATCTTATCAAAAATTACCTCAATCTTTAGATATTAATAAGAGGTAAATTAAAGATCTACCAACCACCAATCACCAACCTGACTAGAGTATACTATGTGCATCTTGTGTCCCTAGTTACCCAAGTAAAAGTAAAATAAATCCTCATTTCCTACTCACATCACCCAAAAATTTTACTTGCCTAAATGTAAATATAAAATAAATAAAGAAAGAAAAATAAAAAATAAGAAAATTTAAGAAACTCCTTGATTTTCATCAACCTATTAGGTCAAGGGATATACTTATAAGGTTAGATAGCCTTATTTAGGATGATAGGGCTTGATCTTACTCCTCAATTTATTCCTTAGGAATTAACTCTAACAACTTTGTAATGTGAAAAAATTAGGTATCATAACAAATATAATCTGGGACCTTGATGAAGAAAAATATTGATTTATCTTCAATAATTATGATAGCATGATTAATAAAGTGAAGCTCTTGATGAACACTATTTATTTGCATAATCTATTTTCAAATTCTAGGATTCAACTTATCTACTAAGGATTTGAAATAGGTAGAATACACATTGTTCAAAGGGATTGTATGATGAATTGAAGGAACTTTCTTCTTCAAATCAAGCTTCCCTTCCAAAGAGTCTTTCTTATATCCATATTTTAATAATTGTTAAACACTACTTTCATCTTTTGCATTGAAGCCTCTACAAAGGATGAATAGTACTAGGTTGAGATTGGTATAGATTAGGATTATCTTGTACTTCAAAATTTTCTCAATTTTATTAATCAAGTAAGATACTTGACAAAGTCTAACATCTAGGCATGTTGGGTCAAAGAATAAATATGTATTAATTATGCATGCACACCTTCTTGGTGATTGCATTTTTAATACCAATGCTAAGGCTATGTAGCTTTTCTAGAATCTTGATCATTCTTTCTTCCTTATGACTTAAAGTTTTGGAATTTCAAAAATAATATCTTCTAATATCCATTCAAATATTTGTATTAACTCAAACTTGGATTCATTGTAGAAGATTATGTAGTTATCCGTGTTATGATTCCTACAATAGGCTAGTATATATGACTCAAGAAAAGAAACATCATAAGAATCATTTTACTTGTAGATATCTTCATATGCCAACTTTCTTAGATTAGGTCAAAATTGGTATAAAAAATTCCATGGTAGGACTCCTTATAGATATGAGACATCAACATTTAAACCTTATAATTCTACAAGGATACATGGATGTTGGTATTTTTGCCAATCCAAGATCTAAGGTAAAAATAGCAAATGATATTTATTATTAGCTATGAATCTTGCAAGCACATTATATATTATGATCTTTAAATTTGGATTCTTTCCTAACTTATTTCTTCTCATAGGTATTATACATCTTATTAGGTCAAGGTTATATTCTCTATGATGATCAATCTCTGTTGAATGATCTAGTTCCTTGTTAGATTGTGATAAGTCCTTCCATGTATTATAGTTTACAAACTAATTCTTCAACAACTTGATTCATTGGATCAATAACAATTTTATTTCCTAGACCATTCTACCTCCTTTATGACACTAACTCTTGTAGTATAACTAATGATCAACTAGGGTTCATAAACCTAACATCAATTGTAAGGGTTAGTAGCCTACATGTATATAACTTAGTTACCTAATCTAAAGGCCCAAGATGATAAAAAAGAATTAAATTTGTTAATCATAATCATTAGATTGTTAGAGTTGATTAGTTGATCTAAGTTCTAGCCTACTAAGACATTATTTAAAGTTCCACCTAATTATTGGCTTTCCAAATTATTATGGCATTACTCTGAAAAGCACTGTTTAGCATCACCCAAGAGTCCCAAAGTACATAAAAGTTCAAAAGTGGACTTAAAGTAGACTATGCCTAAACATCCTCAAGAATCTACAATCATAATACATGTACACAACTAACATGTCACACATTAGTCTAGGGTTAGGATCAACATGAGGATGCCTTTATAATCAAATAAGTGACCAAATCAATCCGAGATACAAGCACTAGTAACACGTAAGACACCATTTCTTGAAGAGAGCTAAGATGCATTCCTACTCTAATGCATCTAGCCCTAAGCAGCACTTCTAAGAGAAGGGTGGTGGCTTGAGCTAGGGAGCTAAAGTCTCATCAACAAGCCTACATATCCTTGTTACAAGATTCACAAAGGAATCAGGTCCATGTAGTTCTATTAGTAATAGTTATGATATCATGAAAACTATGAGAATCTTCATAATCCACTAACCTTTGTTTTGGAGGGAAATAACCCTTGATCTCTTAAATAGGCATGTTTTACTATACAATGAATAATATCACCTCACCATTGGATTTAAAAGGCTGAAAATATTAGAAATAGATATTTATTTCTTAAAAATGGACATTGAATGCTCAAGTTATTATAATTTTAGTTCCCAATGCTATTGAGATAGTTTAAGGACAAGGATTAAAAATTAATTTTTAGGTCTTGTATAATGAATAAGACCTAACCATTTTATTTGGAAGGTTAAAATTTTCTTGGAAAATACTATTTATTTGCTGAAAAAAATATTTCTAAAATCAAAAGTTACAAGCTTCCAAAGTTTAAAATTTGGTCACAAATTTCAAGATTATGACGTCATCCATCTTGGTGCTCCTCCAAAGCTAACATGCTTAATTACAAAGTTTTTATATCATCTATTACAGAGCAACCCGTTTGACCCAGGTAGTTAATTTTGACTACATAGTAGTATTTTATTTCTTCAACCCAATTTTGGTTGGAACCTATGATGTCAGTAGGTACTAGTTTGGTACTACAATGTTCATGGTGGGTTTATACTACTAAAACAAATGAGGGTCAAACAATGGAAAAAAGGTTTCCATCATGCATGGAGTAACAAGGTGTAGGGGACGTAGTGATCCTTGTGCCTAAGGCTATCATGGAAAAGGACTTATATATACAATCATGGATAAAACTAATCACGCATTGATGGCCAAATATTTGATTTTAAATTTTTAATTAGTGCATTTTATAAGAAGTTTAAAAATCCAATATTTCTTTAATTATAAGTTAGATTGAGACAAAATTTATACCATTCAAATTATCTCAATGAGTAGTATGTGTAAGATATATTTTTAAGATCAAAAAACTAAAATAGACTTTCATAATCTTCAAAACTAAAATTCCCTACTTCACTAACCTACCATTTTTAAACTTACCTATAGACAAAATTGATTATTTCTACAACTTAAATTTAACTATGATGTAATGTGATATCTTAGTATGAAATTTTGAATTTAATTTAGTTGATATATTAACTAAGGCATGATACTAAGCAAGACATTATTAAAGGGGTGTTAGAACTCAAAATAATTAAAACATAGGTACACCCCAAGATATAAAGTCTGCATAGAACTTTATAACTCAACCTTGTTGATTAGAATTGAACCCATAAATTAGAGTCTCTAAATCAAGATTTTTACAAGTATACTAATACCTCATTATTTAAATAAAATTTTATACCTCAACATCATCCATGAGAATAAAACCCATGACTTGGATCTTCCAAATCAAGAGTCTTAACACTAGGTTAATACCTCATTATTAGTGAAGATGAGTGGATAAGGATTATCAAGCATGGTCTATCTAGATCTACATGGACACATTAAGAGGGTGCAATACACTGTTATCATCTAACAAATGATAGGTTTCCTACTAACCCCTTCATATTACCCCTTACCAGTTTAATAGAGGCAATCATACTTGACTTGCTTATATTAATCAAAAAGGCTTCATTAGTGAGTAAACCTATATAAAAGTATGTAGTATTGGGTTATTAAAGTCTAGATCATTTAGGGTAGATAAGATCCATATCAAGGAAATGTCCTAGATGAATTTGGCTACGCATTAATAGCCTTGTGACAGAAACATAAGAACTATACTCAACAACTAAGGGAAAAATCTAACATTACTACAAAATTGGTCAAAGATACCTAGACTAATGATACCCTTGTCTTACCAAAGTCTCTTATATTTAGTGTACCTTAATAATGTATAGTCAAATCTCATCGAAGTGTAGTCATTAATATCCATGAAAGTTGATGGGAAGGCATCTTCTTTATTGGCATGGTTTACCTTAAACATAATATGTACCTTACAATGGTTTATAATTTACACTAAATTATGGCTTATGATTCATCATTCAATTATAATCGACCCTCAATTCTAATTAGCCCTAGATCATTGTTTGTTCTAGTACCAATTGTAACATCCTATTCTCAAATGTCATGGAAAATATCAAATATACATAAAAATCTACATTTTGCATAATATATACAATAAGGAAATGTAGAAGGAAATAAAAAGGAACTTTATTAATGTAAAAATAATGAATTTTGGTTATGCTCTAAGGATTTCTTAGGATTATCTTCCTTCATCATCTATTCCTTAGAAGCAATCCAACACTATCACCATGGTTAGACTTACATCTAGCTAGAAGAGATGGCCAGTTATCTTTGTGTTTCACTTCATCCAACACTTATTATTTGTCTTTACTATCTCACAAATCCATGCTAATATGACCTCTAATTACTTGATATAAATACTTTAGGTCAAAAATTCCAAAGATCATCACAAGAGATATTTTTATTATCTCAACATGCCCTTTTGAGTCTTATTATAATAGTTACATCATTTGTTACAAAGTGATACCATCATGATTATGCAACAAATCCATTTAGAAATGGAAACATGACAATGGTAATAGGTAGCTCGTGGGCAAGGAGCTTATGGGGTGATTTTGTAAGTTTAGACAACCTACCTTCAAGGGTGAGGATGCTCTCATGGATACTAGTGAGTGGTTGAAGGAGATTAATAAAATTTTTAAGTTAATGACCTATATTCCTAAACATTAGATGTGATTGTCTGTGTACCAATTCAAGGGTATAACTAGTTGATGATGGGATACCTAGGAGAATGCTAATTACTAGGAAGATTGTAACATTTCTTAAATTGATTCTCAATTTTTTAAAATAAGTGCAATATTCTCTCAAAATATGTACAAGCTAAGGCTATATCAAGGTAACCAATTTATTTCTAAGTCTAATGTGAAGTTCTCTAAGCTAAGTATTTATCTTCCATAAATACATGCAAATGAGAAGATAAGAGTTGAGCATTTCATCTAAGGATTACACATCTCTATTAATGATCACTTTTTATTCCATCATCTCAAGCATATGAGAAGCATCGTGTTTGTATAGTATACTTAAAGCATATTCAAATGATCAAGGCAACACATTGTAATTATTCCTAAAAAAGGAGCCTACCCTCTTCTAAAGGGAAGTCTGGTGAATCCAAGTAAGTTCAAAAGTCTAGCGGAAATAACTAGTAATAGTAATCCATAACTAGTGGAACCATTCATGGATCTCTAACTTGCTTCTCATGTAAGAAGTTTGCACATATTTGGAAGAGTGTTCCTACCCTTTCATTTATGGCCATCCAAGTTGCATGAGGTTTAATTTTCCTAAGCGTTTATGTAGTGGTGCATCCCAATAGGAAGGGAGGTTGGCAAGTGAGTAAGAAGCTACAAGTTCTAGGATGTAGGATAGTGTTTATGATTTGACTAATCAACCAGTGAATATGCAAATTAATATCGTGTTAGAGACTAAAGGTACAATTTCAAGCTTTGTAGTTATTGATTATTTTTTTATTCTGGTGTCAATTATTCTTTCGTAGATTTCAGGATTCTTAGTCATTTCTTATCACTACAATGTCCATGAGAGCACTATTAGCAAAGAATGGGATCATATCATTTCTAAGTTGAAACTAGAAGATAGAACAATGTACAGCATAAAGATAAAATGTGTTAGTTATTATAATGTTGTAAATCATATTTCTTTAGAATAAAATAGAAAATCTCTAACTAGTCTTTACATGAGATATTCAAGATACTAGTGTTACTTCTATGGAATTATATACAAGATGTGTTCAAGCTACATGAATATTGAAAACATCTATTATACTTGAGATTTATTGCTATTAATGTATTTTGCATGACATAATTTATCTAACAAATACTTTGAGTTTACATAGACATCATAAAATATTAGTATCAATATTAATATTTCATCAATATTATCAATACTCCATTTTTGTAACCATACATGTCCTTCATAGAACCATCCTTGTTGTTGAGATTTTCAAATAATCTCTTCTAAAATCTTATTGCTATTTTTATTACTCAAGTAGAATATGAAGAAGTGATATATTACTTCAACTTCTAATGGAAATAAATCATCTTTTAATAAAATTATTGCATATGCTACTTAGATTTTTACCTTGAATTATATATTCAATAAGAACTTATTTTGAATATTTTCAAATTTCTTCTATGATTCATGATCACCAAACATCCATAAAGCATTATAGCTTGTACAAGTATTTTAAAAAAATATTTTTGAATTTTCAAGGTCCAAATATTGTGATTACTACATTTGTTATTTATTATATAGAAAGCCTTCTAATCATTTTCAACTTGTGATATACAATGCTTCCACTTATAATTTTGAGAGCATTATACTCCCAAATATCTATATATATCTACAATGTCAAGTCTTTTATGATTTAGCTAAAGATTCTAATCTCTCATTTTAGTTCCACAAAATAGCATTTTTGATTTATTAATATTCACCTTTATTTTTTGTATATTTACTAAATATTTATAGTTAATGAAAAATTACTTTTAACCTTATTTTGAATTTGCAATTAGTGCTACATCATCTACAAAGATTGAAATTTTTATTCATCATTAATCCACTTTAATAGCATGATTTATAGATACCTCTTTAATCCATTTCTCTAGTTCATCAATAAAGTGTCAAACAATGCTGGTAAACTAGGACAATTTTTCTTTACTCTTGTATTACTATAAAATTTATAAGATTATTTAGTTTTTCATCTTTTAATTCAAAAATAATTTGTATAAATTTTGGATGACATTGATTAAAAATTATTTCTTTGTATCAATGGTGAATAAATAGGAAAATACTAATTTACTTCTATATTATTGTAAAACAGACAAGATTATATAGTTTCATCATCTTTTAATTCAAAAATTATTTCTCTATATAAAATTTGAATGATACCTAACAATGTTGTAAACAAGTTAATGATCATGATCAATCTATAATTATTTAAATCTAATTTGCCTCCTTTTTAAAAAAAGCATAAAAACTCTTTTAATTATCCATTGTCTAATCAAAACATTTTAAATTCCTTTAATGAACATTTTTTTAAGTCTCTCTCTAGACTAACTATCCACCATATTTTAATAATTTAGGATATAATCATTCTATATATACAACTTTTTAGAAATGAATTTTTCAATTCCCTCTACTACTTTATCATATGTAAGTTATAAAGTATTTAGGAACATGCAACTAGTTATGGTATTTTTCTTATGATGAAATAGAATTTTTATAAAACCATTTTATCTATGCAAATGTAATATCATTGCTTGGAGAAACTTTATTTCTAAAATGTTTTTAAAATTTTGGTAGATCTTACTTTATCATTTGTATCATATTGTTTTCATGATTTTTTTAATAATTTTTTATCATAGGAACTTTTGATAGCTAACATTACTTGCAAACATTTCTTCATCAAACCACTTCTTCTTACTCATGAACTTTTGTTGCATAGTAATATTTTCTATAGCCTCTAGCAACCTATCTCCTAAATGATCTTTACACTTTTTTATTTTCAAAAACTTTTGCACCTATTAATATATACCTAATAATAATATATTAATATGTACCTATTTTCAAAAACTTTTGTACCTAATAATAATATATATTCTTATTTTTTTGGCATTACGTATAGTTCAAATGCATTCTTTTAATAGTGATGAAGCATCAAAGTGTCACATCAATGGGCCCTTGTTAACGTGGCCTCATCAATGGGTCCCTCTTGACATGGCCCCATCTATGTGGTGTTGCCCCATCGATGAGGCCACATCAATGTAGCATTTGCTATGTTTATGGGGCCCCATCGATGTAGCTCTACAATAAAGTATATAAATACATGGTCACCAACCTTGTTTATGGGAGGTCAAGTCATAGTTGTAGCAAAGCTCTTGAAGTTTTGTCATTTGAGAGTTAGAATATTTCTCTAAGTGTCTGTGGCAAGAGTAAGAAAGTGTACAGATCTTTATTCGAGCACTGATATACCTAAGCACACTAGTGTCAATGTCAATAAAGATGATCCTTTTGATAAAAAATTGTAGTACTTGGAATAGATTAATGATTTATTTCTACATTTACTATTTTTATTAATTATGCAATTAATTAAGCTAAATAGATTAAACACATAAGTACAACTTCTTTGAGCACAAACACATATTCGCATGGTAATCCCAGCAATGCTATTGCTTGGTTTACCCAATAGCATAGCACTTAGTAATCCTAGTAGTGGATACATGGTTCAAGACATGTATGGAAAGTGGGACCAGATACTTATGTTAGGATTAGTTAGAAATTAATTAATTAGTTAGATTAAATTAGCTATTAAATTACTTCATTTCTCTATTTTAAGCACCATGAACATAAAACATAAAATAATAAAAATCATATGCCTTCATTACACTTAATCATACCTTTGTACATCACAAGTATAATTAGGAAGATAATGAATGATTGTTAGGGCAAAGTTCACTTCCTAGTAGCTAGTGTGCCAGAAGACATAGAGCCCATGAAATTTGACTGGATTGCATGTGAACACTTAGTGATTTGTATGGTTGAATGTAGGTGTACTTCACTACTCATCATTGACACCATTGTCAAGGATTCTTTTTGTTTGAGCATGTGCTATCTAGGTTTAGTAAACATCATTAACATTGTTGGATAAATCCTAAGGTCAAAATCATTCTCACAATAAATATAATCACATAAGCACACTGATATCTTATTTGTATTGAAAAATGTCTTCTTCTCACAAGCACGATGATACTAAACCGTTAGTTCCTCAAGAATGTGAGGTGATGTATACTCATCCAAATGAGTATGTGCCTGACTTCACCTTCATCCTACATTAAGATCAACAACTGCAATGGCAAGATATGGAAGGAAACATTGTAATGCCTCCTAATTGCTTTGTGTTGATGATGCTGCTTCAAACTCTTAGGAGGTTAGGCATTTAAGATCTTCAAGAGAAGTATGTTGTGCATGATTATGACTACTGAGACTACTATCCTATTGAAACACAACGTAGAAGAGATTGACACTAGGAGAAGCATCATGAGTTTATGAAGGAGAAACTGTTCACCAATCCCTTATTCCCAGTTAACCAAAATGACAATGAGGATCCTCCCTCTAGGGTTTCTCAACATGAAGATTCTCCACCCCTTGTTATTGGTGATGGGGATGTAGCCCTAAATCTATAGTCCACTATCAACAATTCAAGTTTAGGTAAAAATGGCAATCAAGGCAAGGGCAGGATAAAAAAACTAACAAACATGACCATGAAAACTAAAGAGAAGTTGGCAAACACCATGCTAGTGGTAGTCCTTCTTCCTCTTGGCCCTCTTCATCTACATCTTGTTCTTCCTCTTCTAGTTCTAACAAACACCGTAGAAAGAACAATCATGATGAAGGTAAATAGCGGGACAACAATGATGATCACTGGGCCCACCATGAACAAAGGTGTAGCAGAGGATATCATTGCCATCATTGAAATAATGATGATGATGAACCTTTGTTGGCAACTCAAAGCATGCTGAATATTATAGAGGTTGTAAAAATTCCAATCATGCATGTGAAAGATAGTCAAATCACATGAATTGATATGAACAATATTCCAAAATTTTAGGGGGGATATAACTCTGATTCACAAAGAAATTTTCAAGTATTTCATTATGCTTATTTCTTACAAAATATTGAAAATTATTGGTAGAAATTAAAGCTATTTCCTAGGATACTCATCAAGGAAGTAGAAAGTTGGTACTATTCCTTTGAGCCAAAATCCATCGGTAGGTGCAGTACAATGCTAGAGTTATTTAATGATAAGTATCAAACATACTCCAGAGTGTCTAAGTTGAGAAGGTAGATCCAAGGATGGAAGTAAGGAAACCATGAATCTTTGGAATTCACCATGGGTAGATACTATTCTCTCATACACTGATGCCCTAGCAATGGTTATTCTCAGCAGGAACAACTTCGCCATATCATAGATGGACTTAGATTGAAAATGAGAAGAACTCTTGGGGTCTATGCCGAAGGGAGACTATCAGAACTCAGAGCCCATCAAATCCAAAGGCTAATTAAGTGGTTAGTAAAAGAAGAAGGAGAGTTAAGAGAATGTGAAAGTGTAGAGGAATACAATAGGGATCCTTGCATCAGAAAGAGAAAAGTTCAATTTCCTAACAGTGAGGAGGAATCACCACTTGATGAGGTCATGAATAGAAAGACCTTACCAATTCTAAAATCTATGTCTAAAATTTCAGCCAAGGTAGATAAAATGTAGAATTTTTTGGATGAAAAATTCTAAACTACTCTAAAAATCACCAAAGAATCAAGAAAGCAGAGTGGTAATTGTGACCATAACAGGTGAAAAGAAGCTAAATGTGCTTACCAAAGGGATAAGGGAAAAATTGCTGCAGTAAATGAAGTTGTGGAAACTAAATTAGATGATGATGGTGGATGTGACATCTAAAAATATGAACATCCTAAGGGATGCTTCCCCATCGTGTCACACTTACAAAAGATTGGGATGTATGCTTTGAATCCATGACTAGAAAAAAGGAAAACATCTAGAAGACTGTCTTATCCTCAAGGAAATTCCAGGTAGTTTCATTAGCAATAACAATATTATCCAAGTGAAACTCCACCACAATCGTACAAACAATATCAAAAATGGCACCAACCACAATTTTGGGGGATGCCACCACCTAGGTAGTAGTACCTGTAAAAGAAACCATATCCATATGGGTATTACATTCAGCAACCCTTGTCTCCACCTGACTCTTTCAGTCACATTTCTCCTTTCCAACATCACTACTACCCTCTCAAATACTATAAAGTTCATTCTCCACATTATAGAAGGGATGCTAAATTTTATCCTTAACCTACTCCTAGTCCTACACCAATTCCTCCATCCTTAACATAGCTATCATTTGCTCCATCCATGTATAATGAACTTCCAACCTAGCTACAACAATGCAACACTACCAAGGTCATCAATCTACAACCGATTCATCAACTAAGGGGCTAGAAACCTCATGCTCATAAAAGACCATTCTTTTGAATCAACAACCCCACGAAGCTCTCACAGACTCAAGCAACTAGTCACCTTGCTCCTACCTCATCCTTTGTAAACCATTCCATTGAGTTCCCTTCAAACCAAATGCCATCCAAAATCCATACTATTATGCTCACTCATGTTGTATCTAATTGGATCTAGGCTAGCAACCTTCCCAAGAAGTTAGTTGATCCTAGGAGTCATCTTATGTATTTATAGATTACTGGGAATGAACCATGTAAAGCTCTTCTTAATTTAGGTTTTATTGTGAACTTGGTTTCTAATGAGATGTATACTGCTTGAAACCTACCACCTCTCAATAAGAGAAATATCATATTGGAATTGGTAGACTATTCCATTACTATTTCATTAGGACTGGTCAAAGACATTGTGACCACTAGTCATGGGTGGTCTTATCCTACCAATTTCCTAGTAATCAAGGTTGAGAACTGTAAGGGGGACTTCCCAATCATTATGGGAAGGGCATGGCTAAGAAATATTGATGAAATAATGGGCATCAAATTTCTTTCTCTAGAGATGTGTAAGGAAAATTTATTTGAAAAGATCTAGAAGAGACGAGTTCCATTCATCATGTACATCAATATAGGGTGCAATTACGTGCAGAAAATTTGGTTCATAAAATGAGAATTTGTTTCTACATGCAGGTAGTATGCACATAAAGTAGATATTCAAAAGTATCTATACACAGTAGCCATAAAACAAGAGGACACCTGGTGGCTGACTACTAATTTTGACAACAGCACAATATTAAGAGCCTAACCTATGCTTATGTCATAGGCATGGATGAACTAGAGCAAGTTAATCACCAACTCTCTAATAATGAAAATGATTATATCAATTGGGAAGAGTTAGAGATCCCTGAGAATTTCAATCAAGAGCCCCTAGAGTTAAAAACTCTATCCACTAGCTTCGAATATGCATTCTTGAAAAATGGCAAGTTGGTCATACTTAATGCCAAATTTGTTCCCAAGTAGAAAGAAAAATTGTTGAAAGTGATCAATAGATGGCCAAAAACATTTTCTTGGTCATATCCTAAACTCAATGAAATTGATCCATGGATATGCCAACACCACATTTATATTGATCTATCTATGAAGCTAAGGAGGCAACCACAATGGCAATTGAATCCAAAATTGAAGCAAATTGTTAAAGAGGAGATTAAGCAACTCCTTAAGGTAAGGTTCATCTACCCCATTGCAAATAGTGAGTGGATCAATCCACTTATGATGGTACCAAAGAGAGGTGACAAATGATGGGTTTGTATTGATTTCAAGCTATTAAACATGGCAACATTTAAAGATCATTTTCCATTGCCATTTGTTGATCAGGTGTTGGACACCATATCTAGGCATTGCTATTATAGTTTTCTAGATGGTTATCAGGCCAAAATAACATTCACAAGTCCCTAGGAAACCTTTTCATATCACAAAATGCCTTTTTGATCTATTCAATACTCCTACCACTTTCCAACATCTAGTCTTAAGCATCTTTCAGCAGTAAATAGGTAGTGAAGTAGAAGTCTTCATGGATGGCTTCTCCACTTATGGTGCTACATTTTAGCAAGCCTTGGACCACCTTAAGTAAGTACTAAAAAGATGTGTATAAACACATCTATAGCTTAATTAGCAAAAGAGCCATCTCATGGTCCAAGAAGGCATTTTATTGGGGCACTAAATTTCATAGGAAAGGATTGAGTTAGACCCTAAAAAGATAAAAGTCATCCAAGAAATCACTCATCAACCAGAAACTATCAAAGGTGTCTGATCATTCCTTGGACACACTGGTTACTATTGGTGATTTACAAAGAATTTCTCTAAGATCACAAAATCGTTATTGGAGCTAACAAAGAAAGATGCTTCCTTCATCTAGCCCAAAAAATGCAAAAATTCATTCTAAAGCCTCAAGAAAAAGCTTATAGAGACTCCAATTCTACATGCACCTGACTGGTCCAAACCATTCCATATCATGAAAAATGCATCTAACTATGCCTTGGGAGCCATGCTTATGTAGTTGGATGATAAAAAAACATCTATATTACATCCATTGCACAAGTTGAAGCATTGTGGATGTGCAACTAAATTACACCACAATGGAAAAAGAACTGATGATGGTGGTGTATGCTTTAGAAATGTTCAAGCACTATGTGCTTGGATATAAAGTGTTTGTGTACACTAATCATAGTGCCATATGCTTCCTCATGAATAAGCCAATGGTGAGCCCCCATTTCATACAATGGTTGGTGATCTTGCAGGAATTCAATCTTACAATGATAGATTGAAAGGGGACTAAGAATGTGGTTGTCAATCACTTTTCTCAATTACGACGAAATAGCAAAGAGGAGGAGAGCCTGCTCTCTCACCAATTTCCTAATGAACTCCTCTTTGTTGGTGCAATAAATGATCAAACGTCTATAGAACCAAAATGGTATGATGACATCCTCACCTATCTTCTCACTCAAGAGATGCCTTAAGATCTAGACTATAAGAAGAAATAAAAATTTCTTCACTAAGCTAAGCACTTCATGGAAATCAATAGATACCTTTATAAGGTGTGCATTGATTACCTACTTTGATGGTGTGTACCTGATGTAGATCAATTGCATGTTCTCTAGGATGCTCATGAGGGTCCTTGTGGAGGCCACTAAGCTAGAAGATGCACTGCCATAAAAATATTGATGGCAAGATACTATTGGTTCACAATCCTTAGGGATGTCCACCAATTTTTTTGATCTTGTGAGTGCTGTCAACAAGATGCTGGGATGACCACACATATGGAGGATTCTCAATAGTGGATTCAAACATTGGAATCCTTTGACATATAGGGCATAGATTTCATGGATCCCATCACATCCATGTTCAATGGGAAGGCATATATAATTATCATTGTTGACTATTGTACCAAATGGGTAGAAGCAGTAGCTATCTGTTGGCAACCGTTTGTGACGCGACCGCCAATGAGTGTCCTCGAACAGGATTTAGGTGCTTGCTGGTCTTTGGCAACACCAAGGCCCAGATACCTCCAAATAAACTTAGTAGTTAATGTGAGTATGTGTGTGTGTTGTTGTGGCATGCGGTTGTGAGAAATGTAACGATTGCGTTGCGTGTAAACTACAAATGACTTACTTTAAAGAGATTCAGCCAACTTTGCCAAGTACTGTGAGTTGTTGAA
>MNCI01019302.1:1320632-1375897 GCA_015680685.1 Gnetum montanum | reverse complement strand
AAGAGCAATCTAAAAATCCCAAAATTACTTGCCAAGGATGATACTATCTAAACCACTAGCTAAGCAATTTAAACAAAACAAAAAATGAAATGCATAACTCACAGGACCATGACAAAGAGGCTGAAATCTTTATTCTAGCAAGCCATCTTCCAAGAAATCTTCTTTACAAATCTTCCAAGTGTGATGTGAGAGACCCCATGTGTTGATGATTCCCTCCTCCTTGACCCCTGAAGCCTTTTTATAGGGTTCAAAGGTAGGTAGGGAAGTTACAAAATATCTTGGGTGATTTTAACCACCATAGAGACAAAAAAGCTACAATGGACAAGTGTCCTATTCCATGGCCAAGTGTCTTCATTCAGTTGCCAAGTGTCTTCATGTAGTTGCCAAGTGTCTTCATGCAGTTGCCAAGTGTTCACCATGGAGAGAAACAAGTTGCAGTTGACACGTGTCCCATTTAGTTCACAAGTGGCCATTGTGGAGATAAAGAGGTTGTAGATGACACGTGTCCTTGGTGGTTGAGAAGTAGCCCATTTAGTTGACAAGTCGTCATTTTGGAGACAAAAAGGCTATAGTTGACAAGTGGCCTTGGTGGTTACAATATCATAGAAAATTAAAATACAATCACTAAGTTACATAGAAATATAAGCTATAGTTGCAACTTACTCCATACATATATATCCTCTTTATTTTTCTTTTTCTTGGCAATATAGGAGGTGGCGGTAGGATGGTATTATAAAATCACGTAATCTAACCCTCAAAAACACATAAACATTTTTCCAGCAGGGCCCTTTTTTATCAGAGATTTGCTATTTGATTCATTCTTTGTGAAGTATAAGAAAAATATTCAAGCCCAGATCTAGATCCTTCAAATCCTGATCTCTCCTTGTGGCAGCGTCCAAGAGTGTGTGCTCCTGAGAGAACAACGATCTCCCTTGGTTGCATCAGGCAGACGTCCCTCTCCTGGCTAATCCTGCTCAGACTTGTCCAGTTTCTCGAGGTGGAAAGGAATGTCAGGGCCTCCCTCTTTTCTATATTGTCGCAGGAAATCTGAATGTCTGCATCACGATCTGCCTCCAGAATTTGCAGCGGGTTCCTCAACCACATAACGTCTGTGTCGGTCAACAGGATGGTGTAATTGCATCTAAGAAGATTGAGCATGAATTGCAGGCGAGTCCACATCATGGCAACATAGTGGGGAGTGATGTAGAGCATCTCGGCGGAAAAGTCGATGCCGGGGGTGGGTAGTTGGAAACAGGTCCAGTGCATCTGTGAGCAGAGTTGCAGAGCCTTTGCATCCAAGTAGGTAATCAGAAGGCGTTTGCGCACAGAATCAGTTTTGGCAACGTCGCTTCTCAAAAATAGATTCAATATTCCTCCAGGCTATGCCCAAGTCACGTTCACGGTAGTGAATATCACGCTGCACTTGTCTTCACCATGCACATCCATCTAACGCAAAAATCCTTCCTAAGCTGAAGCCGGCTCGTCTTCTTCTCGCTGAGGAGAAGGAGCTGCCGAAATTGTTGGCGCAGTAGCAGGAAATTTTGTTTGTTGGGGCATAATCCAGCACATGGAGAGCAGCAGCCCCAACACTGATAGCATCCTACGTAACGACATCAGCACCACCATGGTTGCCACGACGGTCCATAGCAAGCAACCGATCAACACATTCGCCACTGTTGCATTGTTGTTTCTGATCATTTCCTTGTTTCTTCTGAATGAATTGTTGCAGCTGAGGCACCATCTTAGTAGTATAGAGAAAGAGAGAGATAGATAGATTGACGGGGAGAGAGAGAGAATTTTGGAGGAAGTATGAGTTAAGGCAGGTTTTGCAATTTGCAGAGCCATAACTGAGGCACCGTTACTTGTTTGATCTTCTTGTCATGGTGGGAGCAGTTCAGAAGAAGAATAGTAATAGTGACAGCAACGGCGGCCTTATCTGGTGATAATGACATCAGTATTTGCATGCGCATGGCATTCAGTATCCATTCCCCCATCCATTTTGCCCACTCTCGCACACTCGCTCACAGTCTTTTCCTGGTTTACCTTATCTCTTTTACCTCTTTTCTTTTGTTCTGCAATTTTTTGTACATGGTCGCCATGGTTGCTTCACCTTCTCCTTGTGATGATGACTCTTAGATAACGCATAACCCAAAGACAATTTCCAGCATTCCACAAATCAAACCCACAAAAATCTACGACAACCCAGCACACAGACCAGACCTGCTACTACATGAATATGTAGAGCCTTGATTGCTTCCTTCATTGCTTGCTTCGATCTGCAAATTCCTGTTCCATGAAGTGGCCAAAATGTGCCAACACTATCACTAACTATACATCATCCACTGCTACTAGATTTGTACAACAAAATGTTGTAAATAAGTTTGGGATGCCATGTGCATTGATTTCTAACAATGGAACCCATTTTATAGGTGCTACCTTTCAAAAACTCATGAAATGCTTGGGAGTTGAACATAAATTAATAACATCTTATCATTCCCAAGCCAATGATCAAGTAGAGATGACTAATAGGGAGATCACAAAGATTCTAATAAGAACTATTAGCAAGTATAGGAGAGACTGGAGCACAAAACTCAACAATGCCCTTTGCGCCTACCATTCAACATGGAAACTCCCTATTGGCTACTTTGCCTACTCGTTAGTGTATGAAAAACTTCCAACACTTCCAATTCAATCTAAGCTCTATACACTCTCAAAAGCTTATGATCTAGATCTTGACTTAAGTTTGGTATAAAAAGAAAGACTGATTAACCTAAACATGCTAAACAAAAATCAATTAATTCACCCTATTCTTGAATGAAGTGCACAAGGCATTCAACAAAAAAATTCATGACCTTAGGATATGAAAAGAGAAATTTCAACTAGGAGATACGATTCTCTATTAGAACCCCACACATGTTTCTCAAAAAACCAAATTCCAAACATTGTGAGAGGGGTCTTATATAATTAATAAAACCTTTCCTTCTCAGGCCATGATCATATACAAACCTAAATACCCACACAAGAAGTAGTTAGTCAACATCTAATAGATAATACCTTTCCACAAGCCCAAGGAGGCCAATGCAACAAATACCTCAATGGATAGACAACTACACTTAACTTTTTAAATCTCCTCCTTTCAACAAAATAGGTAGTGAGTCCACAACATCCATCCATCCACAAACTCTATGGTTTTCCTTGTTCTAGAAGTATGAGGTCCCTTTTATTAGATAAAATTTTAATAAATTTATGATCTTGGTAGTTTTCAAAATTGGAAAGGATTCAAAGGCTTGCATAGGATGTGACTTCAAGGGGACTGAACACTCTTTGTACTCTTCTACTTGCTTGGGTGCATTTTTGTTTTCATAGACTTCTTACCATTCCATGTCAACCAATAATAGGAAGTCAAATAAGTCTTTTCATGGTGTGGTTACCATCCAAAAAATACAAAAATTAAAAAATTTTAAAAAAAAACATAATGAAAATTCAAAGCACATCCCTTAAACAAATAAATAGGCTACAAGCACTAGTTATGGGAATAGAAAGATGTGTTACCCATGCCTGAAGGTCCCCTCTAACGAAATCCCTCTCTCACTTCCTGGTTCTATTTTTTCCTTCTTTAGGAATGGTGGTTGTTCTATGGGAGCACTCTTGTGTCTCAAGGAGGTGGGTCTTGAAGTGGCGATGTGAAGTCATTGATAGTAGTTGGTTTTGGTCTGGACTAAGGATGAATCTTCTTAGGTCATTTAAACATAAATCCATAAGGGACTTCTTATGACCTTAATTCAAAATTCCATTCCACCTTCTCCATCATCCATCCATGCTACCCATAACTCACCTCACTACTAATGTCCATGTTCTTGATTCGGTGTCTTTGTCTGATGTACTTGAATTCTTTGGTAGAATATTTTGGGTTTTAGTCCTTAACTTCCATCAACTATTAATCACCTAAGGGGTCCATGGATTCCTTAGGTTGACATTATGCAAGGGAAAACAAGGCATGTGCCTACTATGGGGAGGACCCACTTGCATATCTCTTGGTTTCTTTCGTTAAGCACCTTATCCTTAGGCATTCTTGCAACCCGAATCTTTTGTACCTTCATCTTCTACATCCAACCATGTGCCTATTTACATGTTTTCTTTAATTCACACATTCTCCATCAATTTTTTTAAAATTTTGAGTTTTTAAAGACCCTCTTCAATGATTTCACCATATTCTTAACTTTTTTGGAACTCCATGGACCCCCAATTCATTCAAAAATTCCTTGTATTTTTCAGGATATTCAAGTTTGAAAATTTTGTTTACAGACCCTGTAAACGAGGCCTTATTGACAAAGCCCATGCATATACGAGGCCCCATCAATGTAGCATAAAAATAGTATAAATATGTGCAACCCCCCTTAGAAATTTTCACATTTTCTCACAAATGCCAAGGGAGTTTTTCAAATTTTCAGAGCCTAGAACCTTCTAGAGCCCATAACTTCCTAACTATTTATCCAAATCACTCCGTTCTTTGACCCTGTAGCGCCTAGAGGTAAGCTCTTAGTGGTGGGGGCCACAAATATGCCTTTTTAACATCAAAGGTTTTGCCATTTTTCTGACTCTCACAATGGTTTGACTAAAAAATCAACATTTAAACACTAAATTATAGAAGTTAAACCCTTCTAACAAGCTCTAGTAACATTTATAATAAAAATTAATTAATAAAATAATCAATTTATCATGTCCAACCATAGCCAACTATAACTAACTATTGAGATAAGGTATTCAAATATTCAAAGTTACACATTATATCTACTAATCTATGGATGTGTTATGACCATAGATGACACCAAAAGGCAAACATACACAAGAAGGAGAACCATCTCAACCAAGGTAGAAATGACTAAGAACAAGAACAAGCCAAGAGTAAGCCTAGGAAGAACCAATTGCAACCCTTGCCATGGAACCTTTAGGGAAGAGGCTGAAGTGGAATCTATTCATCAAATTCCATAAGTAGAAACAGCAATGGAACATTCCCACCAAGATGAGGCATCAGCTTAGTAAGAAAACCTTGAGGTGACCTTCCCAGAAGCCTTCTTGAATCAAATTATATCAAGGAAAGTCTAAAATATAGTGCTCTAGGAGTTAAACTTTGCCTCTTTCCTAAAGCAAGCACCTAAGGAGGTACAGGACCAAATGAAGACCTCTCCTATGTGGCCAATTATCACTTCTAGTGAGGATTGGCATATGGGAGAGATGTTCTTATTTTGAAAAAACAAGCAAGTCAATTCAATGATTAAAATCAAGGACATTTCAATGTCCTACTCAGTGCAGGCCATTGCTAACACACATGGGTTGCTAGAAATTAGGATGAATCTCACTAATATTCTGATGCAAGTGGACCCTAGCATTAAAAAGTAATGGATGCGATGGCACTATGGTATCAACTGCAAGGAATATGATGTGTTCACACCAGCAAAAATAATTTACTACAAGATTGCATCCTTTCACCTAAACCCCACAATGAGGCCTAGCAAGATCACTACCTTTTCTACGCATGTGTGCCCTACTTTGAGTGGGAGATTCCCTATCAACCTTCCATAGCTAATCTATCTAGAGATAGAGAAGTGATTTAAGGAAAATGAATGTGGAAGGAAGGCACTTCCCTTTCCATGCCTCATCAAAAAAACTATGTTGAAGGGGAGGTATATTCTACTACACAAATGATGTTGTCCAACATGCTCTGACTGCTAATTAAATGAAGATGATGAAGGATAAGACACCTACAACAATTATTTAAGAAGAGGAGTAGAAGCCACTACCTCCACCTACCACTCAAACAATTATGTTGGATTTCACTGCAACATTCCAACAGTTGTGTGAGTACTAAGAATGGCTCTTGAGTGAGCAAGATCAACAACTAGGCATGAGTGGTGGAGATCCATCTATGTATCAACCAATGATGAGTCATCTAAATGAGGTGGCCTGAACAATAAGCTTGATGGAAGAAAGTGGATCCATTTTCTTGTCCCAATGAATGCAATTGTCTATCAAGTTGAATCCTAGTACTAGAGAGGTAATGGTATCTATCTCAAAGTGGTAGCCACTCCTAGAGATTTCTAAGAACACCATGATCTTCTCAGTGCACTTGGAGGAAGGTAAGGAGGCAACAGTACTCATGATGTAGCACCAAGGGTAGAAGACAATAGTAGAGGTGGTTGCTAATAGAATCGCTAAAATCCTCAATGCACTTGTAGTGTATGTACCAGATGTCACTACACTCAAAGATGTGCAGACATCTACAGGGACCATAAGCAGTAGATTAAGTGTAGCATAGAATGAACAACTATTGGATCAACTAGTAGGAATGAGGTGATTACTTCCAGATGTCTTTGATCTTCCAAATAGTATTACTACAACCTACTTGGAGCCACTAGAGGCAAGGTGAAAAAGCATTATTTTGAAAGGGCAACTTGAAATAGCAAAGAAGATAAATGAATTCTTGGTTGCTAAAGTTGCTGAATTAAGAGCCCAAATTACCAACCTTGCATTTCTCAATCCAACATTAATATGAGATGAAGCTCTTGAACAACTTCACACTAGGCTAAAAGGGGTTGAAGATGCAATGGAGATAGTGATGTTCTACCAATCCTTGGTAGAGGTTACCCAACACAAAATTTAAAATGCCTTGGATCTAACCCATCAAGAGAATGTGCAGCTAACCATAGAGAACCATCACCTACAAAATGTTGATGCACATAAACAATAGTTGATTAACTTTATCCATCAATAGAAAAAGCAACTAGCCAAGGTAAACACAAACCTAAGGAGATTGGAGGTTGAGAACAGAAACCTCTCCATGGAGGAGGCCCATTCCCTTCACTAGAAGACTACAATAGAGGTAGCTTATTATAAATTAGAGGCTCTTAAATTTGAGAGAGTCAAGGATCACTACAGAGACTAGGTTGGCCTACAAAAAGAAGTAAATGAGAAACATATTCAAGTGATGAAGGCAAAGGTGAATGAGACCCTCTAGTAGATCCAACAAAGACATGAATTATAACATCCCATCATTGATGGGATTGATCAGTACAATAAGGTAGAAATTTTCCTAAAGGAGTTGTAGATAGAGGAAATGATGGAATATATGGAGCTTTCCAATCTTCAGTACATGAATCTAGCTCTGTGGACTACCGAATGGCCATGGTTATAATTGGAGAAGCAAGTGGCCAACTCATACTTGTTGCATGAGGCCAATTTCAAGCACCACAATAACACTAAGCAACAACTTGTAGTGGTAAACATTGAACTTGAGGTTCTCAAGGGCAAATATACTAATTAGATATCTAATACTAAGAACTTGGCCAAAAGAATGAATAACTACCATGAGCTGAAAAATGTAGTTAGGGTGTTCAATGTCAAATGCAAACAATCTTCTACCTAGTTTATCAATGTTAAGGAGCTATTCTTAGTAATGCCTTGTTCATGGAATATCCCCATTCAAGCTCACATTGGTGATGCAACGTGGATTATGAATGATCTCAGAGCAAGGAGGAGAAGATTAAGGCATTACTGGATGCCTTTCACCTTCCAACAGAGGTTGTAGTTGAAGTAGGATAGCCACAGCCACCTTAGCCACTACACTCATCCAAAGCTAGTGAAGATTTTTTAGAACCTTAAAAGCCTCCACTGACTAGGACGGTTTGATCTTCTCAACTACCTTCAGGCCATCAAAGGATGTGCTATCCAATTTTGTGTAGTCATGTCATGGTGTTCAACTTTGTATCATGAACATCAAAAATTTTTGTAATGTTCTTGATTTGTACACTTAGGCACTCAATTTTGTTATGTCAATTTGTTATGTCAAGAGTTAATCAATAATCCCATACCTTCATAATTTTCTAAAAAAACTCAAGGATGAGTTTTCATTTAGTCATGGGGGTATGATGAAGCATCAAAGTGTTGCATTGATGGATTTCCATTGATGTGGCCTCGTCGATGGGTCCCCATCAATGCTGCCCTATCTCTGTGGTGTTTCCCCATCAACGAGGCTACGTTGATGTAGCATTTACTACATTTATGGGGCCACATCAACATAGTTCCACAATAAAGTCCATAAATACATGGTCACAAGCCATGTTTATGGGAGGTCAAGTCATAGTTGTAATAGAGCTCTTGCAATTTTATCATTTGAAAGTTAGAATATTTCTTTGAATGCCCTCAGTAGGAGTTAGAAAGTGTGCAAATCTTTATTCAAGCACTGATGTACCTGAGCACATTAATGTGAATACCAATAAAGATGAGCCTTTTGATGAAACCGTGTAGCACTTTAAATAGATTAATGATTTATTTCTATATTTATTATTTTTATTAATTATGCAATTAATTAAACTAAATAGATTAAACACATAAGTATGATCACTTCGAGCGTAAACACGTTTTCTCTTGGTAATCCCAGCAACATTATTGCTTGGTTTACCCAGTAACATAGCGCTTGGTAATCTTAGTAGTGGATACGTGTGTTCAAGATGTATATGAAAAGTGCGACTAGATGGATATGTTAGGATTAGCTAGAAATTAATTAATTAGCTTTATTAAATTAGCTATTAAATTACTTCATTTCTCTATTTTAAGCACCAAGAACATAAAACATAAAATAATAAAAATCATATGCCTCGATTACACTTAACCATACCTTTGTACATCACAAGTGTAATTGGGAAGACAACGAATGACTGTTAGGGCAAGTTTACTTCTTAGAGGCTAGTGTACTAGAAGACATAGAGTCCACGAAATTTGACCAGATTGTGTGTGAATGCTGAGTGATTCATATGGTTGAGCAGAGGGGCACTTCACTGCTCATCAAATAGAAAAGTGTGATAAATTGTATGATGAGTCTATTCATTTGCTACTAACATGAAACTTAATGATTCTTGGTATTAAAACCCAGAATAAGTGAAACATAAGTACACCCTAAGATATATAGTCTAATTAGAACATCATATAACTAAACATTGTCCATTGGAATTGAACTCATGACTTGGAAGCTTCTTGGTGTTGGAACCTGAAATAAGTAAAACATGAGTACACCCTAACATATATAGTCTAGTCCAGTTAGAACATAATATAACTCAACATTGTCCATTAGAATCAAATCCATAATGCGCAGCTTCTAAATCAAGTATCTGACCACTAGGCTAATAGCTCATCATTCATTCTTGGTACATTTTGAGGGGTGGTTAGTAGTAAATCAATATATAAACATCTTCTTTTTCAAAAGTAAATCTTAAGCTTCATGGAAAGTTTTAAATTTTATTTAAAGTAACAAGATCAAGTCGTAAGACATGGGTTTGAGCCTGAGCTTAGCCACTCTAAAGAGTTTAGGCTTCTATTAATTTACCAATCCTCCTAAGACCTCATCTTGGCAAAATGAACATTAAGACTTTGAGTGATGATCCCTTCAAATTGATAAGGTTAAGGCATTGTCCCCATTCTAATATGTTCTTTTTTGTTTAGTTTGTTTCAATATCTCATGTTCTTTATCATCCATTTCTAATTTAGTCATAAGCTTGCATATCTATCCTTCCTTGAATATTCTACCACTCTACAATATCAATTTGCTTAGAACCAACCCTTGCATTAAAGTCATCATATACATAAAATTTAATTTTTAATTTAAATGTTGTTATATCTCATCCTAAATATTAAAAAGGTTTTGTTTTCTTTCATTCATTTTTCTTTCTTTCTTTCTTTTTTTTCGACAAACCTAGCTTTGCACAATATGTTGCATCATATAGGTGAGAATAATAAAAATTAAGCAAGATAAAGCATTTTCTTTGAATAATATTCAACCAAAGATATTGTTTATACTCATTAATCATTTTCCTCTTAATTATCATTTGAAGCCTCTTTTTAAAAATACAAGATAATCCTCCTAATGATCTTCCTCATTTATTAGATCTAACACTTGCTACATTTATTCTACTAAAACTAGGTAACTCAAAATTTTTAGAATTTTTTTCTTCTAAAGTTTCAACCCTTCCAAAAATATCAAACTTCTTTAAACCCCCAATATTATACAATGTAGTCATTTGAGTGGCAATTCCATCATTTATATTCAAAAA
This sequence comes from Gnetum montanum, assembly GCA_015680685.1. NCBI lineage: Eukaryota > Viridiplantae > Streptophyta > Gnetopsida > Gnetales > Gnetaceae > Gnetum > Gnetum montanum. Next base: position 1,365,794 of record MNCI01019302.1, on the reverse strand, counting down.
TACATAATGGAAAGTGTATAGGCATTTTCTTTTTTTAAAATTTCCTATTTTTTATTACTATAATACACTCTACATTTATAAAAGCTACCTTACCTGCTACTCATGCTACTTTTACTTCTTTATTATTCTTCTATTTCTTTCTAAGCTCTTCTTTCATGAGATTTCCATTTATCCAAATATCTTCTCCTTTCAGGTTACTATGATTAAACTAAACTTTTTCTCAAGCAATTAAATTACTAAATTTCAAAATAATATGGTCTATTTTTTATATTTCATTAGCATCTTTTGCTTATCTAGTATTTCTTTGCTTTCTTGAATTCATTTGAGATTATTTCCTTGTACTAAATAACCATTTATTCTTTATCTTCAATAGCTTTTTTTCCTTCAAATAAGGCTTTTAGTTGAATGACAATCTCATACTTAGGAATAGGTGCCATATCTTCTAGAGAAAGTTCACTCCAATAATTAAATCACCTTCAATACACTAAATCTAGATATTATGCAAAGACAAAACATTTTGCTAGAAAACAAGAAAACTAGCTATCTTAAATTAATTTATTAGAATATTACAATAGGGTTCACACAACTTAGAAGCATCCAAAACCTGTCACACTCAATCAATATTGTATGGCATGAGGTTCTACAACCACACAAAGGTTGTTCTCAATGCATGACACAATCAATAGAAATATATCCTAGAACCCAAGACTAGGATCTCAACTCACAAGTGAGATACAAGAGAATAGAACACATAGACCAACACACCACAAGCTGATCTTGGACCTACAATCAATGTCCAAATTAACATCAATAAGGATCTATCAATGTTAATGTCCAAATTAATTTCACTTGAAAAACACCCCAAAACATGCCAAAACATCCAAGAATCATCATCAACAAAATCAACAAAAGAAGACATACAAAAATAGGACACACTCATCTATGTCTTCTTCAAGCATGAAACCTACAAAAATAACTTGTAGAAAAAAGCACAAGGGAATCAAAATAAGTGTTCCTACACTAGCTAGTCCACCCTTCAAAAAGTGAACTCATGTGAACAAGGGAGTAGGGGTTCAAGTGTTTCCCCACTCAACAAATTTGGTCTCATGGATCCATATAGTATCATCAGTGGATTGATCCTCCCAATGGATCAAGTATTCATGCCTCTTGACTCCCCAAGTGCTAGAAGCTTTCCTCTGCTTGATTATGATTGCCTTTCTCTCCATTGAAGGCTTGGATTGATCAATACCCCCCTTCAACTCATTGATGATTTCCTATATGGTCTCCTCATCAACTAGTCCATGATAGCACATAAGATCTGGAACATTAAATATAAAAGACATACCAAAATTGTTTGGTAAATTAATCTTAAAAGCATTATCATTAATCTTAGCCTTGATTTTGAAAAACCACATCTTCTTAACTTTCAATTTGGAAAAGTTAACATCTCAATTTCTTCTTCTTCAAGAAAATCCAAACCAAGTAACTAAGAGCAAAATTAGGATTTCGCATGCTCTCATTCCTCTTGAGGACTCTCTCTTCAGCCTTCTTCTTAGGATTTAATTTTACTTGTAAATGGAGATCCCTCATCTCTTACACAAAATTAGCACTAAGCTAAGCTTCACTATCAAAGCTCTTCAAAGTATCCATCATCCTTGGACCAAACTCATAATTCACCTCAAATGGACTTTTTCCAATAGTAATATGAAAATCCTTATTATACAAATGCTCAACGTTCTTCATCTAGATGTTGGAAAGTCTCTTATTCATCCTTCCTCCACCATGAAAATCATCAGGTAGATTGCCTTTGTGTTGCCCATCTATTTCACAACCAAGAAAATTAACGTCATCACTATTAATGTCCAAATTAACATCAATAAGGATCTTTTCATAATGACTACTACTATAGCCATAATAATCAAGAAAATTACCATTATTAGTCTTGTTCTTTCCAACAATGGCATCAAAAGTTACATTACTTTCATCATGCAAAACATAACTCAAAACTTCATCACATCAACACAACAATCATGATGCTCATCATCACAATGGAAAAAACCACTACCAAGCAAAAGTAAAAAACTAGCATCCATCACAGTAGCTTCAACATGAGAGGCATTGTTATCATCAACAAGGTCAAGCTTATGCATACTTACATGGTTTCTTCGATCCATCTTTGGTTCAACTTGATCTTCAACATGTGGTTGTCCAATCTCTTCAAAGCTTACAACTTTAAAATTCCACATATGAGTCTCCAACTCAAATGGTTTCTCCTCTTTAAAGGAATTATCAATAGCTTATACAACCCACTTTGGAGGTACCAACTCAAAAGGAAAATCCTCCCTCATGACTTAAACATCAAATTTTTCAACCAAGCAATCATTCTTTCACATAACTTGGCTATAAGACTTCCCTCTCTTCTATGAGATAGCCTCAACTTGGTAAAGATTCTTTTTTTCCTTACCACAAAGTATAGAACAATTGCATAAAGAATGAGTATCATAACCTCTAGTGATGCTCTTGATCCTTCTTGAAGAAGTCCCTTGATCCTTACCACTCCTCTAGCCTTGATCTTTTACCTCTCATAACTTATGAGGTAAGAACTCTTCTTAGTCAACTGCATACACCATCTTGGTCTATGAAGATTTCTTAGTCTCTTTGATGAAGCTCTTGGTTTCCTCTTCTAAAAATTTTAAGTATTGATCACTCCCTTGCTTAATAAGAAACCCTTGAAAACTCCTTTTCTCATTGATCTCTACTTCACCAAACCTTTTATCTTTCTTCATGAACACCTTGAAAACTTTTTTATTCAAGCCTAGCACACATGTAGGAAGTTCAACCTATACATCATCATGGTTAGTAGCAACTTTTTCATAACAACAAAACCAAAACCATTTTCATCATGTTCCTTAATATATTCCCTCTCTCCTAGAAGGATTAAGGATGCATTAAGTGAGCTTCACTACCTCACTTGTTTAGCTATCATAGGAATCAAATCATAGATTCCATCAATTCTAGCAACACTCCACACATTTCTTGCTCCATTAAACTAAGCACCATTGTCAACTTTCAAGGTCTACAATGAATTACATTAGTAGAATCTATTGGAAGCACATCACACTTCACAACATCACAAAAACTTCCAATTTTAAATTTTAAGATACATTGTTCCCTTATCTTTGGGGAAAAATATTTAGACAACCAATGCACCTTATAAATTCTTCGATGAGGATTAGTTACTAAACCCAATCTAGCAACTTTCCTAGAAGAAATAACATTTTCTTGGGCTCCCCCATCAATCAAAACACAAATCCATTTTCACTAAGCAAACAACTAGCCCTAATCTAAAACAAAAATTTCCTATTAGGATGATATGCTTTATTAACAATCCCCATGACTGCACAAAAATTTAATTTAGAAATATCTTCAATTTTTGAAGCATTAGGATTACCTCTCTAAAGATCTTGGCTTGATGTCTCCTCCACCTCCATGGTTCACTCATCTTTGTCCATGGCCACCTTGTGAAGTGGACATTCTCCTGACTTATGTTCCCATTCTTCACATTTGAAGCATTGTAGTTTTGATGAGCTGCTACCTTAACCATTGTCTCCCTTGCCTTGGTCCTTCTTGGCTTTGCCCTTCTCATTAACTCTTTTAGTCTTCTTGTCTTCATTGTCCTCCTTGTCTTCAGATTTAGACTTGGATACTTTATCAAATCTAGATCCCTTTTCCTTTCCCTTGGAGTTTTTTTGCTCATGTTTCCAAATCCACCTAATTTCTTCTTAGCCATGAGTACCAAATCATAAACCTCATTAAAGGTTTGTGACTCATAAAAGGATAACTCTTGCTAGTACACCATTTTGAGACCTCCTAAAAAGATTGAAGCATGTTCATACTCCTTCCAATTTACCTTAGCTTGATTAAATAGATCATAGAATTCAATGTAAATTTCTTTGACATCCTTGTCACCTTGCCTTAGGAATTTTAACTTCATAATGGTTTCTTGTCTCTAACAAGACTATTCAAATTTTCTCTCAACCTATATTTCATCATATCCTAATCTCTGATAGGTTGACTGATGAGTGGTGAGGTACCCCTATGTCCAACCATATGAATCACAAAGAGTTCACGCACGATCCAATCGAATTTCATGGACTTTATAGTTTCCGACACACTAGTCTTCTAGAAAGTGAACCTTGCCTTAAGGTCATTCATTGTCTTTCCAATTACACTTGTGATGTACACTGGCATGGTTAACTATAATTGAGGCATCTAATTTTTATCATTTTTTATTTTATGATTTTGGTGTTTAAAGAGAGATAAAGTAATTGGATTAACTAATTTAATTTAACTAATTAACTAGTATCTAAGTAGTCCTAATATAAGCAGCTGATCTCACTTTCTACATGTCCTGAACCCACATATCCACTACTAGGTTACCAAGTGCTACACTACTGGGCATACCAAGTAATAATGCTATTGGGATTACCAAGTGAATACATGTTACGCTTGAAACGGTCGTACTTATGTGTTTAATCTATCTAGCTTATCTTGCTTAATTACTTGATTAGCTTAATTATAGGAAAACATTGAATAGATAATTGAAAACATTAAATGAATAACTGAAACATTTAAGCTATCTACAATGCTACAACGTTTATCAAGAAGTTCATCTTTATTTTCACACACACTGTCATGCTTAGGTATAATAATGCTTGAATAAAGATCTGTACACTCAATGACTCCTGCTGCAGACACTTGAGAAATATATTCTATCTTTCAAATAGAAAAACTGCAAGAGCTCTACTACTACCTTCAAAATTAATACCATAAATGCAACTAGTGAGCACATATTTATAGACCAGGATAGACCCTTGTGTCGACAAGGTCATGTTGACGTAATAGACTACATCGACGGGGCCTCGTTGACAAGGCCTAGCTAATGAGGCCCAATTAACATGATAGACTATATCAACAAGGCCCAATCAACATGACAGACCAAAACTCATCATACCCCCATGACTTAACGAAAACTCATCCTCAAGTTCTTTACAAATTTTGGAAGGTATGGGATTATTGACTAGTTTTCAACATAACAAAACAAAACAACATAGACATAATAACACTAAGTGCCCAGTGTATAGACCAACACATTACAAAAAATACAGTGCTCATGATACAAAATTGAACACCATGATATGATCTTCAAAATTGGACAACATGTTCTTTGATGGCATGAAGTTCGTGAAGAAGGTCAAACAATCCTAGGCGATGGTGGCTCCTAAGGCTCTAGTGAACCTTCACTAGCTTCAGGCATGTGTGATGGCCAAGGCAGTGGTGGCTATCCTAATACTACTACGACTTTAGGTGGAAGGTGAAAAGCATCTATTAATGCCTTCATTTTCTCTTCTTTCCTCCTGGGATCATTCACAGTCCACGTAGCTTCACTGATGTGGGCTAGGGTTGAAATATCCCAAGGATAAGGTAAAATAGAAAATAGCTCCTTAACATTGACAAACCAGGTTGCAAATTACTTGCACTAGATGTTGAATGTTCAAAGTGTGCCTTGTAGTGCCTATTAGTGATTCATTCATTTAGTCAAGCTCTCTGTAATTGATCTTTGGTCAGTGAATTTTACCTTGAGAACCTCAAGTTCAACATTTTTCATTGCAAGCTTTTTCTTGGTGTCTTTCTGAGTCTTGAACTTGGCCTCGTACAATAAGTACAAGCTGGCCACTTGCTTCTTAAGCTTAGACCACAACCCTCTAGCAATCAGCATTGCTTCTATCATCTCTTCAATCTGCAACTCCTTCATGTAGATTTCTACTTTCTTGTAGGCATCAATCCCATCGACGATGGGTTGCCACATTTCTCTACTTTGTTGGAGTTACTGCAGGGCCTATTTAACCTTTGCCTTCAACAGTTGGATATGCTTTTCATTTACTTCCTTTTGTAGGCCAACCTAGTCTCTATAATGATTTTTAACTTTTTCAAATTTCATAGCCTCATTTTTCCAAGTGGTAATCTCAATGGCCAATTTCTAACATAATATGCGAACCTTCTCCATGGAGAGATTACGATTCTCCACAACCAATCTCCTCAATTTGACATTTGCCCTGGCAAGATACTCTTGCTGTTAATGGATAAATTCATCTAGCTATTGTTTTTGCACATCAATATTTCACAAGCGATGATTTTCTATGGTCAAGGACTCATTTTCTTGGTGCATCTGAATCAAATCCTTTCATACTACATGAGTTTCAGCTTCTATTATTGACTAATTGAAGACCACCATTACCATTTCTCCCTCAACCCACTTTAGCTATTCTTAAAGCTACTAAAAAGGTTTGTCTCATGCCAATGTAGGATTGATAAAAGCAAGGTCGGTAATTTACGCATGCAACTTGGCAACTTCTGTGGTCAAGCTTTGATTGTGTACTTGATCCATTTCAATTTTCCCTCCTAAGATGAGGCACCTACGCTTTATCTCTAATAGCTTCAACTGGGTTGTAGTAATGGTATCTAAAAAATTAAAGATATCCAAAATTGGTTGCTTGGTTCCCACCAGTCATTCTAGCAATTCTTCATTTTGGGTTGCACTCAATCATCCACTAATTATCCCTATAGATGGTTGCACATCTCTTAGTGCAAAAACATCTGGTTTAGGTGTCATAGGTTCATTTAATGCCTTAGCAACTCAATCAACAATGATCTCTACATCTGTCTCTTACCCCTGGTGCTACATCACCAATACGGTTGCCTCCTCACCCTTCTCCAAGCATACCAAAAAGGAAGCAACATTCCTAGAGATTTCTAGGAATAGATGATGTTGAGAAAGAGACACCATTACCTCTCAAGCACTTGTATTTGACCTCATAGGCAACAATGTTTGTTGGGAAAATAGCATTGATTCACCTTCCTCCATCTAGCTAATTGCATGAGCCACTTCTCTAAGGTGACTCATGGCTAGTCTGTACATAGATGAGTCTCCACCACTAGTTCTTGCCTACTACTTTTGTTGTTGCTAGAGTTGCTCTTGGATTTTCTACATATTCTCAATGATACTATAGGCCTCTAATGTTTGCTCATGAGTAGGTGGTGGAGGTGGTTAGTGCTACTCCTCTTCTGTGATCATGGTAGGCATCTTATCCTTCATCATCTCAGCCCATTAAGCATTAGGAGCATGCTTAAGTATATCATTTACATAGCAAACTATTCCTACCTTTTTGCATAATTTTCTAATTAGTTAAGGAATAGGAAGGGTCTTTCTTCCACATTCATTCTCCTTAAAGAACTTCTCTATTTCTAGAAAGATTAGTTGTGGAAGATTTGCTAAAAATGTTTTGCTTAGAGTAGTGCATGCTTGAGCATAGAAGGTTGTCACCTTACTGGGCCTCACCGTTGGATTGAGGTGGTAGGTTGCTATCCTAAAATAGACTTGCTCCACTAGTGTAAGCACACCAAACTCCTTTCAGTCAATCCCATAACATCACTAAGTCCATTCCTTTTTTACTCTGGGATCAGCTTATGTTCATAGCTCTTCCAACTATTTTTCTACATTAGGCAACCCAAGGACCTACACAATGGCTTTTACTAAGTAGGATACTTGAATATCCTTTATTTTCATAGTGCCTACTATTCTCCTATTGTTCCAGAAGAGATACGTTTCTCCCATGTACCACTCCCCATTGGAAGTGATGATTGGTCACATGGAAGAGGCTTGCGGTTGACCTCTAATATCTTCTAGAGCTCATTAAAGGAATAGCATGAAGTTCAGTTCTTGAAGAACTGAGTGTTGAATATGGTTCCCAATTGTATTGAGGTAGGCCTATGTGAGTGTTACTTCTAGTCTAGGTAGAGGACCTACTGCCTTGCCTCACTATGAGTATTCTGATGTAGCTTCTTCTTCGAGAATCTGTCAGAAAAATTTCACCTCGACCTCATCCTTGAGGGGTCTTGTTGCATGGGTAGCCTTAGCCTATTCTTGGTCATGTTCTTGTTGATCCCTTCCTTCTATTTCTCCAATGGTTGTGATGGTCATTCCTCCTACAGTCTCTTTAGTATTGGTGCCATCTGTGATCACACATAACAATAGATTAGTACTTACTATGTAACTTAGAATGATTTGAATACCTTGTCTCGTATGAAGGTTACATTTGGCTAGGGTTGATTATGGCTACATCGATTTAATATTTAATTATTAATTTAATCTTTAGTTAACCGAAGTTCTTGGAAGGGTTAAATTCTCAAAAATTAATGATTTAATAGCATTTTACATCTTAATCCTTTAGGGGAGTTAGGAAAAATTTCAAAAAAAATTTGTCAAAACCTTGGGGTTTGCTACCTCTAGTAACTACAAGGTCCAAAGATGAGGTGATTTAGATAAACAATGCAAGAATTATAGGCTCTAGAAGGTTCTGGACTCTAAAAATTGCAAAAAATTCTTGGGTGTTATGGACCAAATGTGAAAAATCCAAAGTGTTCAGTGGTATTTATACTATTTTTGCATTGTGTCAATGGGGCCTAGTTGATGTGGTCTACTACATCGATGGGGCCTAATCGATGCAGCTATTAACCACCACTGACTTTCATTGATTTGGCCAAAACTTGAAAATTACAAACAGATTTTAAATGAAATTAAGATCAAATGGAAGCCTAAACAACCACAAACATGATGAAAATGTGACAAGAGGATGTTGAAGTCCCAAAAACTAAGAAAATTAGGAAAAATGGTAAAATGAAATGTACAATGAGATTTCAAGAAGCACAGAGTGGTTTGCACAATGTAATATGTGAAAGATAGGATTGTAACAATGTTGAAGGTAAGGGACTTAACTAACCAAACCAAGAGATATGTAAGTGGTTCCTCCCCATAGTAGGTGATGAGATGCAATTCTCATGAGCCGTGATATCGCGGCCGCCACGATATCAATCCCATGTGATATCGTGTCATCCCCTGCGATATCGCGTATGCGATATTACGGTCCACCGTCAAATCTATAAATAAGAGGAGGCACTTCCCTTATTTCCCATCTTGTTCTAGAAGTAGGAAAACTCTGGAAATTTGAACACTCCAGAGATAGAATATTTTCCGTGTGCCCGCAGTAGGAGTCCAAAAGTGAACGGATCTTTATTCAAGCAACATTGTACCTGAACACAAGTTGTGTACGGCAATAAAGACAAACTTCCTAGATAAACCTTGTAGTACATGGAATAGGATTTTATTTAATTGCTATTTATTTCTTTTCTAGAATGTGGTATGAGTATGACTTGATTACGAGCATCCAAGGATGTGTACAGTTAGTCAAGGAATCGGCTACTCATCGCATGTGGTATGAGTACGACTTGATTATGAGCATCTAGTGTGACTACTTGGTAACCCAGTGGTGTATCCAGGATCTACGCTTGGTAATCCCAGTGGTAGTCAAATACCCCAATGTCTACGGTTAGTCAAGGAATCGGCTACTCATCACACTTAGGCTAGTTAGATTCTCTCAACCCTTTCCTCCTAGTTAAGTGCCTCAGTACAACCACTTCGAGCACATGCGTTATGCACGGTGATCCCAGCAACGATTAGTGTTTGGTAGCCGTGGTTGCATCAATTTAGGGTGTGTACGGTAAGTGGGAATGGATACTAACGCTAGTTAATTTAGACTTAGTCATTAGTTAGAGTTAGTTAGTTTCTCAACCCTTCACCTCGATAGCATAGAAGAAAAACATAAAAGACCATAAAAATCATATACCTCAGACTTACTTAACCATACACTGTGACAACCACAAGTAAATCTGGGAAGACAATGAATGATTAACCCCAAGTGTTTCATGGGGCGTGTAGGCACTTAGTCTATGGAGTTCGACCGGATTGCACATGCTACGCTTGTTTCATATGGTTGAGTGTAGGGGTACCTCGCCACTCATCATTGGCACTGTTGCCGAGGACTAAGTATTTGTGAGCCGAATAGAACATAAAGGATATCACTCACATCGTTGGGGGCCTAAAAAAACCTTCAGGTTAATAAAGATAAAAATTTATATAATGGTGAATTAGCACATCGATAACAATGTCTTCTTCTCATAACAGCAACTCACCACCTAAGGACCATACACGAGACATTTAGCAACATAAAACACATAGCTGAAATCAGCCAAGTCTTAAGTAATACAAGATAGTTTATACTCATTCCGATGAGTATATTCCAAACATTACCTTTATCCTCCATCAAGACAAACAGTTGCGATGGAGAGATTTGCAAGGTAACATTGTGTTACCCCCAGATCGATCAGTCTCTCACATGTTTTTCCGTGCCTTGGCATAGATAGGCATGACTGAATTATATGTTGAATACATTGTGGAAGACTTTGATATGAGGGATTAGCATCCCATAGAAGCACAATGTATGAGGGACGCTAGGCAGGAGAGTCAACATACACTGTTGAAGGGCAAAGGTCCACACGTCCTTAGTGAAATACGAGATGAGGAACCTCTTATAATGGGTTCTTTAGCAAACGATGTTCCCCCTCCCAATGATGATGAGGAGGTTGGGTATTAGAACCTATGATCAATGATACATAAACATGATTTTGATGCCCGTGAACACTAGCTGTTCACAAAGGGAACAACCACTCATGCTAAGGATGAGCACTTAGATCGTCACCACGATCGAGGCCGTAGCAGCTGAAGAGAAGATAAGAAACATCATCATGGTGATGGTTCTCCTTCTTCTTCTCCTTCATCCCATCACTCCCCCTCTCCTTCCACATCTAGGCGCAGCCATCATGAACACAACAAAGAGGATAAAGGTAAGAAAAATGAGAGACCTCGATGGGAAAGTCAAGAGAGAGAACAAGGTCAAGGACATAGGGAGATTAGGGAACAATGCAGACATCATAGGCGTCATGAAAGAGATGATCATGATGAGCCCCTACTCGTAAACCGAAGTATGCTTGACATAATGCAGGTAGTTAGGATTCCCACAAGGCATTTAAAAGATAGTCATATCAAATGATTAGACATGAACGATATCCCACGATTTGAAGGGGGATACAATGCTGATCTGCAAAATTATTTACAGGCATTCCACAATGTCTGTGCCTTGCAGAATATAGAAAATGAGTGGTAAACGCTTAAGTTGTTCCCAAGGACACTCACCAAGGAAGCAAAGAGCTGGTACTGGTCCTTAGAACTGGAAACCATCAGGAGGTGGAGTACGATGCTAGAACTGTTCAACGAAAAGTATCAAACGTACTCCAGAGTGTCAAATTTGCGTAAGCAGATCCAAGGCTAGAAGCAAGGTACTCATGAACCCTTGGATGCTACCATGGCCCACGACTACACATTGTTACAGCATTGCCTGGGCCATGGGTACGCTCATTGGGATCAACTTCGCCACATCGTGGATGGGCTAACGCATGAAACGAGAAGAACCCTTGGGACTTATGCCCAAGGGAGACTCTCACAACTTAGAGCCCATGAAGTGCATCACTTGTTGGAACAAGTAGCAAAAGAAGAAGGTGAGCTACGAAAAAGAGAAAGTGCTGAAGAATACAACCGTGACCCTTCTCTTCGAAAGAAGGGAGTGAAATTTTGTGATGAAGAGGATGAGTCACCAATCGAAGAGTTGGTGAATAGAAAGACCTTGCCACTTCAAAATCTCACAATAGAAATAGCAGCTAAGGTAGATGACGTATGGAGTTCCTTAGACTCTAAAATTGAAAGCGTCTTGAAAATTATAGAGGAGTCTAAGGAGGAACGAAGTAGTTTCAAAGGTAAGACAAAGTGGAGAGATTTAGGCCCTGCACATAACAAGGGTAAGTGGGAAATTACTAACTCCAATGTGGCTATGGACTCTGACACAGACGATGATGGTGGATGTGAGATCTGCCAATATGACCATCCTAAGGGATGTTGTCCAATTATCTCACATCTACAGGAGTCTAGGATGTATTCACTTAATCCAAGACTCAACCAACGGCAAACACCCCAAAGGTTACCTTATCCCCAAGGTAACCCAAGGTAGTTCCACCAACCATTAACGTATTATCCAAGTGGAACTCCACCACAACCCATCGGACAGCATCAGTAGTGGCAATACCCACAGTCATGGGGGATGCCATTGTCAAAACATTAGTACCCTTACCAGCAGCCTGACCCTTATGGATATTATGTGCAGCAGCCGATTTCTCCAAGTGACTCTATGAGTCACTCAACTCCCCACCATCACTACCAAGTTTGGGAGTACTTCAGAAGGACTCCTTCTCCTCCAGGAGACACTCCATACCCACACCATCCTCCTAATCCATCCGCACCTCTTCCACCAGTAGTAGTTCCCATAACACCTCCTGCTCCAACAATACAAGGGGAACTTCCTCCTCAACCGCAGCAACGTCATGTTGCGAGAGCTGTAAATATTCAACCCGTTGCTGGTTCTAACAACTGTAAAAAGAGAAGAAATTTCTTTAGAACCAAAAGCCCAGACAAACTCTCGCAACAACAAGTGGTTGAGCCCACGTACACTCCTCCACCATCTAATACTTCGGAGCACCCTTCAGTCCAACAGAGCTTAACGCATACGGTTATGTTAACACATACCGTAACTGACTGGATCAAGGTAGGCCACCTTCTTAAGAAATTAACTGACCATGGGAGTCCCTTAATCTATTTACAAATGACCAGAAATAAACCACATAGGGCTCTTCTTGACTCAGGTTCTAGAGTTAACTTAATTTCATGAGAGATGTATCACGCCTGGAACCTGCCCCAACTTAAGAAGAGCAACATTCAACTAGATCTGGAAAACCAGTCCATCACCATTCCCTTGGGATTGGTGGAGGACATCATCACCACTGTGTGTGGTTGGTCTTACCCAGCTGAATTTCTAGTGATTAAAGTTAACAACAACGACGAGGACTTCCCAATTATAATGGGAAGGGCATGGCTAAGTACAGTAGACGCATGCCTTAGGATTCACGATCTTTTCTTGGACACCTCTAAGATAAATATTTATGGAAATATTGAGAAGAGGAAAGTTCCATGCATCACATACAGTAATTCATCGGGTGATGACATGGAGGAAATGCCTCCATGTAACAGGTGTGCTCTTGCAACTTTGAAATAAAGATGCCTATATGTAGCAACCTCACAACCAGTAGTAGACACCCCATGGTTGACAGCTACTCGAAGGAGCAACCAAATATGCATGGAACGAACTAAGGAAACCCATGCCCATAACGAAAGCATATATACATTGGAATATGAGCGTCGCCAACTTCCACACCTTAATCTAAGATCATCAATTGGGAGAAGTTGGACACTTCTTAGAAATTCAAACAGGTGCTCATTATTTCAGATCTCTCCCTTTCCACTCAGTCATGGGGGAGATGGCCACCTATGCTAATCATATGGGGCCCTCAGTTCTTTTTACATTTTTTTTACATGTTTTTGTTTTACAACATTTTTTTCTTACACATTTTTTTTTTTTTTTGCAAATTTCTTTAACTTTTCTAGTTTTTGTTTTACAACTTTCTATAACTTTTCTTCTTTTTTTTTTTACATCATCGTTATACTTTTTCCATTTTTTGTGTGTGTTTGTGTGATCCACCCTATAAGTTTGTCACCCAATAAGTGTTCGGAATGATGGTATGAACTGTTTTCATATTGATTGCTAATGTTTGGTTTTTACCTTTAAGTCACAATGTTGATACTAAGGTATGTTTCTTTTGATATGGCAGGCAATGAGTTCACTTCATCCATCCATCCACCAGTTTCTATGGTCTCTCTCGACTTGGAAATGTACAGTCCCCTTCTAATAAGAACTTAAACAAATCGGTGACTGGGCATTTCTCAAACTAAGGAAGGACTCAAGGATTGAAAAGGGTGTGACTTCAAGGGAACTTGATGCTTTTGTGTTGGCCGTTCTCTTGGGTTCTTAGATGTTTTATTTTTGAGTTTTTCTTGCTATTCCGATGTTACCCAATTATCAGAAGCTGAGTCAATAAAAATAAGAAGTCTTTGCATGGTGTGGTTCTCACGCACAAAAACACAAAACACAGAAAGCAAAAAATAAAAATAATAAAAAAATAAAAACTAAAAACTAAGTGAGAATTCAAATCACACCCCTTAGACAAAATAAAATTGGGCTACAAGCACTGGTTATGGAACCAAACATGTTCCCTCTAACTAAGGCCCTTCTCGCTTCCCATTCTTTCCTTTGTTTCATCGGAATGGTGGTGGCTCTTGGAGGACACATTCTTGTTACTTCAAGAGGATGGTTTAGTTGAATGCATTAATGCGAAGTCACTGGATGTGGTTGGTTTGAGGCTAGACTTGGAATGGGATTTGCTAAGTCACATTAATCATGAAACACACAAGGGGCTGTACACCACCTTGTTCTTGGGATTCCATTCCATTTTCTTCTCTCCATCCTTCTCTCCATTATCCACCTCATTTCCAGTTGTATCATTATTGTATATATTTTGGTTAATGTATTGTTTTCTTTTTGGTAAATTCTTGTGATTAAGACTTTAACTCTTATTCCAGATGACATTCCCAGAGCCTACAGACTCTTTGAATGTGGGTTTGTCAGGGCATTAAAGGCATGAGCCTGCTTTAGGGAGGACCCACTGACATTCCTATTTGGGGCATTAGTTAACTTCTTTCCCTTAACATTTTGCAATTAATTTTAATTTTTTCATTACCATCTTCACATCCATTTCACTAATGTTTTTAGTTGTCCCTTTTTATCTATCTTTCTTACTCCTTTTCTTTCTCCATTCTAACGCTACTGGAGGTTCGCGATTAGTCATGGGGATACAAGGCCTAATTTTTTTGATTTTCTCCTAGCCCTGGATTTTTTGATTTTCTTCCTAACCCCTACACCTTCGGTAGTCATCATTACTATATCTCCCAATCCATATCAGCCATACCACAACCTAGCCAATGAACTTACACTGAAATAAGGTATCAATTACATGATGATTCATTTAAGCTTGCTAATATAAGATTGTGTTGTGTGTGTAGATGGCGATCATACAAACAACGGATTGGATCTAGAGCAAACACTTGGAATGGAGCCGTGTTGGAAGCAGCTATGCAAGGAGCAAGATCGATGGCACACTTACTGATGGACAACGAATAACGTAATCTTGGCATTGGCAACAGCAACACTTCTTTCTCTCTCTCTTTCTTTCTCAACTGCTAACAAAGGCCTGATGTCATTGTAATAAGGTGTTCACCCTTGTTGTCATAAACACCAGTTTTGTCAAGTCTTGTAATGATGATCCATTCACATGTCATCCCATTAGTTCCAATCCCCTCAATAATTCCATACCTTCCCGATATTATTGTAAGGAACTCGAGGACAAGTTTTCATTCAGTCATGGGGGTATGATGAGACGTGATTCGCATGAGACGCAATTCGCATGAGCCATGATATCGCATCGTCCCCTGCAATATCACGTACGTGATATCACAGTCCACTACCAAATCTATAAATAAGAGGTAGCACTCCCTTATTTTCCATCCTGGTCTAGAAGTAGGAAAACTCTAGCAGTTTGAACACTCCAGAGATAGAATATTTTCCGTGTGCCCACAGTAGGAGTCCAAAAGTGAATGGATCTTTATTCGAGAAACATTGTACCTAAACAAAAGTTGTGTACGATAATAAAGATGAAATTCTTGGATAAACCTTGTAGTACATGGAATAGGATTTTATTTAATTACTATTTATTGCTTTTCTAGAATGCGGTATGAGTACGACTTGATTACGAGCATCTAAGGATGTGTATGGTCAGTCAAGGAATCAGCTGCTCATCGCATGCGATATGAGTACGACTTGATTACGAGCACCTAGTGTGACTACTTGGTAACCCAGTGGCGTATCCAGGATCTACGCTTGGTAATCCTAGTGGTAGTCGAACACCCTGATGTGTACGGTTAGTCAAGGAATCAGCTGCTCATCGCACTTAGGCTAGTTAGATTCTCTTAACCCTTTCCTCCTAGTTAAGTGCCTCAGTACAACCACTTCAAGCACAGGCATGATGGGTGGTGATCCCAGTAACGATTAGCATTTGGTAGCCGCGGTTGCATCGGTTCAGGCTGTGTATGGTAAGTGGGAACAAATGCAAATGCTAGTTAATTTAGACTTAGTCATTAGTTAGAGTTAGTTAGTTTCTCAACCCTTCACCTCGATAGCATAGGAGAAAAACATAAAAGACCATAAAAATCATATACCTCGGACTTACTTAACCATACACCGTGAAAACCACAAGTAAGTCTGGGAAGACAACGAATGATTAACCCCAAGTGTTCCATGAGGTGTGTATGCACTTATTCTGCGGAGTTCGATAGGATCGCGCGTTCTACGCTCATTTCGTATGGTTGAGTGTAGGGGTACCTCACCACTCATCAGTAGGCATCTACCATTGTTGCCCTTACGTAACTCCAACTAAGGAGTCTGTTTGCCCCATAGCTGATTAATGGTCATGAAAAGTTAAGTACCAATCAAAAAGAATCTATCCAAGAATTCCAACACATCAAACTAAGACATTGAGCATAACATAGAAACTGGTAGTGAGGTGAGTTATGGCAACATAAATGGATGACTGAGAAGATGGGATGGAATTTTGAATTGAGATCATAAGATATCCCTTGTGGAATGTGTTCAAAATGACCTAAGAAGATCCATCCTTAGTCTAGATCAAAACTAGCCTCTTTCAGTGGCTTCGTATTGCCACTCCAAGACTGATCTACTTACCAAATACATGAGAGTGCTCCCATAAAACAACCACCATTTCAAAAAGATAAGAAAAGAGAAGTAGGAAGTGAGAGAGAGAGAGAGAGCCTTAGTTAGAGGGGACCTTCAAGCATGGGTGCATGTCTTTCTAGTCTCATAACCAATGCTTGTAGCCCATTTATTTATATAAGGGATGTGCTTTGAATTCCAACATGTTTTTGTTTTTGTTTTTATCTTTTTAGATGGGAACCACACCATGAAAAGACTTTATTTGACTTCCTATTAGTAGTTGGAATGGAATAATAAGAAGTTTATGAAAGCAAAAGAGTACAAGAAGTATTGAGTACCCTTGAAGTCACACCCTCTACAAACCTTTGAATCCTTCCCAATTCTGAAACTACCAAGGTCACTAATTAATTAAAAGTTTCTTTAATGGAAGGGACCTCAAACTCCCAGAACGAGAAAAGCCATAGAGTTTATTGGATGGGAAAATCACATGGACTCACTTCCTATTCCATGAAAAATAAACCATGTCATAGTCATCAAACATCAAAATTCAAAAATAGAAACCAAACATCGACAATCACAACATTAAGCACAAACCATCATTAGTAAACAGCAACAGTGGCACTATGTCTTATGGTAATAAAGCACTTTTATTAACAAAAATAATAAAAGTCACACTTAAACAAAACAAGAAAAAAGTAAAATATATGAGAAAGTGTAAAATGATCAAGGAATTTTCAAAGGTACTAATGATGGTGCAAAATTGGGAGAAATTTATAAAATAAATAACTTGTAAAATCAAAAACATAAAAAATAAAAAGTAGAAAAATTGAGAAGTCATATGGATTATTAGCATAGATGGCCATCTCCCCCATGACTAAGTTGGAAGGAGAAGATCCAAAGAATGGAACATGGTTGTCCATCTGTCAAGCTAGTAGTTGCAATAGCTTGTCTTGGCTCTAGGAAAGGTTTCACTTACTGGATGTTGACCAACTACTTTTTATTTGGTCTTTCAAGATTTTATATTAACATGGCCCCAGAGGGAAAGGTTTGATCAATTATATAAGGTTCCCCCTGCAATTTTTGAAATTTTTTCTTCTAGGATACGTGTGTCAGGTTACGATAGATAATCTTATCTCTTGGCTGAAATGTTACTTTCCATATTTTGAGGTCATGACATTGCTAGTTAAAGCCTTGTGCATCTCATTCAAAGATAGGACCACCAATTAGTTTTTATCTAGTACATTTAGGTTGATTGATCTTTCTTTCTATGCTAGACTTAGGTTAAGATCCAGATCATAGGCTATTGAGAGTGTATAGAGTTCAAACTGAATTGGAAGCATTGGAAGTTTTTCATACAC
Source organism: Gnetum montanum (assembly GCA_015680685.1). Classification (NCBI taxonomy): domain Eukaryota; kingdom Viridiplantae; phylum Streptophyta; class Gnetopsida; order Gnetales; family Gnetaceae; genus Gnetum; species Gnetum montanum. The sequence continues at coordinate 1,347,697 of MNCI01019302.1, read as the reverse complement.
TAACTTGTAGGAAGAGTAGCCACTAGGGAGTTTCCATGTTGAGCAATAGGCCCATAGGGCATCATTGCGTTTAGTGCTCCAATCTCTCCTATATTTTCTTATGGTTCTTATTAAGATCTTTGTGATCTCCTGGTTAGTTACCTCTACTTGATCATTGGCTTGGGGATGGTAGGGTGTTGTTAATTTATGTTCAACCCCCAAGAATTGCATCAACTTTCTAAAAGTGGCACCTATGAAATGAGAGTACATGGCACCCCAAACCTATTTACAACATTTTTTTGTATAAATCTAGTAGTAGTGAATGATGTACAATCAATAACAACTATTTCTTCTACCCATTTTATGCAGTAGTTAACTACTATGATGATATACACCTTTCCATTAAACATGGATGTGATGGGATCCATGAAGTCAATGCCCCATATGTCAAAAGGATCTAGTAGTTAAATCCACTATTGAGGACCTTCCATTTGAGCAATCATCCCACCATCTCATTGACAACATTCACAGGATCGAACAAACTAGTGGACATCCTTGAAGATTGTAGGTCAATAGTCTCCTGCCATCAGGATTTTTATGACCATGCATCTCCTTGCATAGTGGCATTTGCAAGGTCCTTTGTGAGCATTCTAGAGAATGCGCAATTGATCTTCATCAGGGATACACCAACTAATTGGGTCATCAGTGCACACCTTATAAAGGTTTCTATTGATTTCCATGAAGTATTTGATCTGATAAAGAAACTATTGCTTCTTTCTAAAGTCAAGATCTTGTGGCATCTCCTAAGTGAGAAGATAGATGAGGATGCCATTATACCATGTTTTTCTTACAACGTTTGGTCATTTAGTGATCTTGTAAGAAGGAGTTCATCTACAAACTAATTAGAAAGTAGGCTCTCCTCCTCTTTATTATCCTATCTTAAGCGAGAGAGGTGGTTAGCAACCACATTTTTAGTCCCTTTTTGATCTACCATTGTGAGATCAAATTCTTGCAAGATCACAAGCCATTGTATGATATGAAGGCTCACTACTAGCTTGTTCATGAGGAAGCAAACTGCACTATGGTTTGTGTGCACAAATACGTTGTAGCCAAGCACATAGTGCCTAAACTTTTTAGGAGCATACATCATAGCCATTAGTTCTTTTTTTGTAGTGGTGTAATTTAATTATGCTTCCACAATGCTTCAGCTTGTGTAGTGGATATAGTATGGACATTGCTTATCATCCAACTACATGAGCACTACTCCCAGGACATAGTTAGATGCATCTGTCATGATGTGAAATGGCCTGGACTAGTCTAGTGCCCATAGTATTGGTGTTTCTATGAGTTTCTCCTTTAATTATTGGAATGCATATTCACATTCCTTGGTCCATATGAAAGGTGCATCTTTGTTTGTAATTTATACCAATGATTTTATGATCTTAGAGAAATTCTCTATAAATTGTTGATAGTAGCTAGTGTGTCCAAAGAATGATCTAACATCTTTGACTATCTTTGGTTGGCGTGTAATTCCTTGGATGATCCTTATCTTTTCTGGGTCTACCTCAATCCTTGATTGAGTGATTCTATGCCCCAATACAATGCCTTCTTAGATCATGATATGGCTCTTTTGCCAATTAAGCCATAGATTTGTTTCCACACATATTTTTAGTACTTGCTCAAGGCAATCCAAGGCTTGCTCAAATGTAGCTCCATAGGTGGAGAAGTCATCCATGAAGACTTCCATATCACTACCAATATGTTGTTGGAAAATTCTAAGGACTGGGCATTGAAATGTTTTAGGGGCATTACATAGACCGAATGGTGTCTTACAATATGCAAAAGTCCACCAAGGACTCGTGAATGTTGATTTGGCCTAATCTTCTGGCACAATTTGGATTTTGTTATAGCCACTATAACCATCCAAGAAGCTATAATAGCAATGCCTAGAGATAGTGTCCAACACTTGGTCAACAAATGGAAATGGAAAATGATCTTTAAATGTTACTATGTTCAATAGCCTAAAATCAATGCAGACCTACCACTTGCCACTTTTCTTTGACACAATATCAAGTGAGCTAACCCATTCACTATCCATGATGGGATAGATGGACCCTACCTTGAAGAGTTTCTCTATTTCCTCCTTGATGATTTACTTCAATCTAGAATTCAACTGCCTCTACAACTGCCTTCTTAGCTTCATGGATGAGTTAGTGTAAATGTGATGTTGGCATATCCTTAGATTGATTCCTATCAACTCGAGATATGACCAAGCAAAGGTTGTTGGCCATTTGTTAACCACCTTTAATAGCTTTTCTTTTTTTTTCAGGAGCAAGTTTGACATTAATTATGATCAATTTACCATTGTTCAAAAATGCATATTTCATATCAACTAGTAAAGTTTTTAGTTCTAGGGATTCCTACTTGAAGTTATCAGAAATTTCCAACTCTTCCCAACAAGTAGCATCATCTTCATCTTCAAAGAGTTGGTGATGAACTTTCTCAAGTTCATCCATGCTTTCAACATAAGCACATGTTAGGCTCTTAGTTGGTTCTATGCATAATGTGTTGTTATCTAAGTCAGCTATCAGCCACTAGGTGCCCTCCTATTTTGTGACTACTACATACAAACACCTTTAAATATCTATTTCTTATGCACACGAATTCCATGCTTTAATGTATGTACTTTTGATGGATCAAATATTTTACATGTAATTGCACACATTATTACTATATGAAATGCATGGAATATGTTTCTTCTCTAACGTTCCAAATTCATTTTCCTTGGAGATTTCCAAGAACATGTCCCTTATGCCCATATGTGCATCGACTGTGCTTAACCATGCTTTTTCCATAATGATGCGAAATTCACCTTTGTAGTTTTCGATCTAAATCACCAAAAAATTAGCAAGATAGGACCATCCACTAACTATGGTCACAATGGAACAATGATTGACTAGTTTTCCAATTCTAAATGGATATTGCTCTTCTTGAGAGGTGGTAGGTTCTAGGCCTTGTACATGTCATGAGAGATGAGGTTGACACTGGAACCAAAATCAAGAAGAGCCTTGCATGGCTCATGTCTAGTGATTTGCAAGTAAATGAGAGGAATTCCTAGGTTAGATCTTTTTGTGGTAAGATTTCCAACATTGATCTAATTGGAAACAGCATGAGTTAACATCATAGTGTAGGTCTGAGGAGGCATTTGGTTTGAAGGGCACTCAAAGGTATTTGATGTAGAGGATGAGGGTGTTAGAGATGTAGGGTAATCAGTTGTACTAAGTTGTGAGGGTTGGAGAGGACTATTGGGTTGGAAGAAGGATTATTTTCTAGATCGATTGTCTGAACCACTTAGTTAGAAAGCCAGTTGTGAATGTACAACTCTCGTAGCATTTTGTTGCTATGGTTGTGGAGGAATCTCTCCCTACATGGATGGAGCAAGAAGTAACTAGGTTGAGGGTAGAGGCGTGTGTGTAGATGGATGCAAAGGATGGTATGGATATGGGTTTTCTCCTTGAGTAGATGATAAATGTGTTTGATGGTACTCTAGAGGGTAATAGTGATGCAAAAATGAGGCATGGCTTGTAAAATTTCTTGGAGAGACAAGTTGCTGAACATAGTACTCGTATGGATCTAGTTTTTGATAAGGGTACAGCTGCCTTGGTGGTGGCATTCCCCATGATTGTGATTGATGCCATTGTTGGTATTGCTCATATGGCTGTGGTGGAGCTCCACTTGGATAGTAAGCTTGTTGTTGCTGGTGGAACTACCTTGGATTGCCTTAAGAATAAGGTAATTGCCTGGGTGCTTACCTACATGCTAGTCAAGGATTCAATGTGTACATCCCAAACTCTTGTAAGTGTGATACCATAGGGCAACATCCCTTTCGATGTTTTTATTGACATATGTCACAACTAGTTTTGTCATTAGAGTCTATCTCCATAACTTCTTCAATGATAGCAGCATTGTCCTTACCTCTCTGGTAGGCACATTCAACTTCTTTTCACCTCCTATAGTTACAATCACTCTTTTGCTCTTTGGATTCTTCAACAATCTTCATAGAAATTTGGAATTTTTCATCCAAAGAGTCCCATAATTTATCAACCTTTGCTAAAATATCATAAATAGATTTTTGAATGGGCAAGGTTTTCCTATTCACCACTTCATCGAGTGGTGACTCCTCCTTGTCACAAAGTCAAACCTCCCATTTCTTGATGGAAGGGTCACTATTATACTCTTTTGCACTTTTCCTTTTTCACAACTCACCTTCTTCTTTTTCTACCTACTCTATTAGCCTTTGGATCTAATGAGCTCTTAGTTTAGACAATCTCCCTTGGGCACACACCCCAAGAGTTCTTCTAGTTTATGCTCTGAGTCCATCTATGATGTGGTGAAGTTGTTCCATCTGAGAATAACCATGGCCAGGGCACCAGTGTAAGAGTGAATAATATCTATACATGGTGGCATCTAAGGGTTCATGTATTCCTTGTTTCTAGCCTTGGATTTTCCGTATTAGATTAGACAGACTAGAGTATGTTTGGTATTTGTCATTAAATAGCTCTAACATCATACTCCATCGGCAAATGAATTCCAATTCCAAGGATCAGTACCAACTCTCAACTTCCTTAATTAGTATCCTAGGAAAAAGCTTGAGTTTCTACCAATTATTTTCAATGTTATGTAAGGCACAAGCATCATGGAAAGCTTGTAGATGATTTTGTGGATCAAAATTATATCCCCCTCAAATCATGGAATATTATTCATATCTATGCACTTGATGCAACTATCTTTCATGTGTCTAGTTGGGTTCTTTACTTCCTCTACAATTTTGAGCATGCTTCGAGGCACCAATAGAGGTTCATCATCATGATTTTTTCGATGACATCGATGATGGTTTTTTTCACCTCTGCATTCTTGATGATCTTAACAGTCATTATTGTCTTGTTAATCACCTTCATCATGATTATTTCAAAAATGGCTTTTATAAGAATCAGAAGATGAAGAGAAATGTTCAGAATCAGATGAAGAGGATGGAGAGGAAGGTGGACCGTCACCACCACTGTAGGGTCTACCACCACTTTTTCACTCATTACGACCACCATTCTTAGATCCCTTACTATTGTGATGTTTACCCGAGTTCCTACCTTGACTGTCACTTTTTCCTGAACCTAGTTTATGAATAGTTGATCATAGGTTTAGGGTCACACCCTCATTACCAATAATAGGGGGTGAAGAATCTTCATGTTAAGAACCTTCAAAGGGAGGATCCTCATTATCATCTTAATTTAGGAGAAACAAGGGATTAGTGAAATCTTTCCCCTTCATAAACTCATGGTGCTTCACCTGGTGTCGATCTCGCTTGCATTGTGTTTCAGTGGAATGGTAGTCCCAAGTGTCATGATCATTCATAACGTATTCCTTGTGAAGATCTAATATGCCCAATTTTTTTTAAGGATTTGAAATAACATCCCAGGTACAAATTAATCAAGAGGCAAGACAATGTTACCCTCCATATCACACCATTGTAGCTATTCATCCTAATGTAGGATGAAGATGAAGTCTAGTACATACTCATATAGATTAGTATATACTACTTTGCACCCTTGTGGTATCAGTGGTTTGACATCTTCACACCTATGAGAAGAAGAAATTTCGCAAAACAAATAAAATTATTAGTGTGCTTAGTAGTTATATGTCATTTGAGAGTGATGTTGACCTTGAGTTTGTCTAATGATATTAATAGTATTTACTAATCCTAGATAGCACACATTCAACAAACAAAGTCCCTAGCAATGGCACCAATGATGAGCAGTGAGGTACCCCTATGTCCAACCATACGAATCATAAAGCATTCACAAGCGATCCAGTCAAATTCTGTGGATGTTATAGTTTCTAGCACACTAGTCTTCTAGGAAGTGAACCTTGCCTTAAGGTTGTTCATTGTCTTCCCAATTACACTTGTGACATACACTAGTATGGTTAAGCATAACTAAGGCATTTGATTTTTATCATTTTATATTTTATGATTTTGATATTTAAAGAGAGATAAAGTAATTGGATTAACTAATTAACTAGTATCTAACCAATCCTACCATAAGTAGCCAATTCCACTTTCCATACATGTCCTAAACCCACGTATCCACTGCTGGGTTACCAAGCACTACACTACTAGGCGTACCAAGCAATAATGCTACTGGGATTACCAAGAAAATACATGTTATGCTCAAAGCGTTCGTACTTATGCATTTAATCTATCTAGCGTATCTTGCTTAATTACTTCATTAGCTTAATTATGAAAAAACATTGAATAAATAATTGAAAACATTTAATGCATAAATAAAACATTTAAGCTATCCAAGATGCTACAAGGTTTATCAAGCAGTTCGTCTTTATTGTCACACACACTATTGTGCTCAACTACAATAATGCTCAAATAAAGATCCATATACTCAATAACTCCTATTGCAGGCACTCGAGAAAAATATTCTATCTTTTAAATAGACTAATCATAAGAGCTCCACTACTACTTTGAAAATTGATGCCATAAATGCGGCTGGTGAGCACATATTTATAGACCAGGGTAGACCCTTGTGTCGACAAGGCCGCATTGACACAATAGACTACATCGATGGGGCCTCATCGACAAGGCCTAGTTGATGGAACCCAGTTAACATGATAGACTACATCGACGAGGCCTAGTTGATGCGATAGACTAAAACTCATCATTGATGGTTTCATCTTTCATAACCCTAAGACTCCTTTTCCCACCAAGTAAAAGCCATACCTTCTAATCTAGATTCAACACTAGGTACCCTTAAGTTATTCAATACCTCTTCCAACTAAAAATGCTTCTCAAGTACCTTCAAAAAACTTGCAAAAGCATTGGTGTCATCTACACCATTGAAAGTCTTCAAGCATTTTTGAACACTCTCACAAGTTTTTCTTCATCTTCTTCATCAAGCTTGCTTGAAGAAATATTGAACACCATGGGAGCCCTTGGAGTTCTTAGTTGAGGAATAGAATTCCCTCCCATTGAAATCCTAGGCAAATGATTTCCTATACTTCCATAGATGGATTGACCTTCCTGTTCATCCACTCCATCTCCACCTAGTTGTGAAACTTCTTCATTTGAACGTACATGCTCTTCACCTCTGCTGGTCTGGATATGGCTAGGACTAGCATTTATGTCTACCTTTATGCCAATTTCATCCAATCGAGCAACCATCATGTAAAATGTGAATTTCATGCTCTTCATATTCCTATTTAGAGCTTGCACCTATTTCTTCTTGGGTGCCATCTAAAATTGACAAAATCCTCCACCAAAATCCAAGCAACAATACAACTAAGCTCCAATATCAATAATGCTAGAGTAGGTTCACTTTAATAATTAAATCACCTTTAATGCACTAAATTCAAATATTATTCAAAGACAAAAATTTTTGCTAGAAAAGAAGAAAACTAGCTATCTTTAATTAATTTATTAGAAGATCACAATAGGATTCACATGACCCATAAGCATGCAAAACCTATCACACTCAACCAATATTGCAAAGCATGAGGCTTTCCAACCACATAATGGTTGTTCTCAATGCAAGACACAATCAATAGAAAGCTCTCCCATAACCTAGGACTAAGATCTCAACTCACAAGTGAGATAGAGGAGAATAGAACACATAGACCAACACACCACAAGATGATCTTAGAACTACAATCACCAATTGCACTTACCTAATGTGCTTACCTAATCTCTCTTGCTTAGCTCTTCACTCTCAATAGCATGTTCTCTCACTCTTGTGCATAGATGCACTCTCCTCTCTTTGGCATTTGGCACTTTCACACTAACAATGGTGAATTGCATTAATATTTATAAGCAATCAAAAGATAAGAATCCTAGCAATCTTTCCTCAACTCCACTTGAGGTTCTCCAACTGTTTCCCAAGTCTTCTCACCTTCTCCACGATTGTTTCCATCTTGCTTTGGTTGTTTCCCGAATTAGAACATGCGTTTTCATAATTTTCCCATCAAAACCATCACATTGGAGCTTTTTCCACATCGTCTAAGACATCTCTGGCTTTGCTGAGACATCTATTACAAAAACCTAACTCTTGGGTGAGATGCTTATTATTTTTCTGAGACATCTCATCTGGTCTTGTGATGTCTCAATTTTTAGTGAGACGTCTTAGCTTAGATGTCTAACTTTTTGGTGAGATGTCTAACCTATAAGTGCCAAGAATAAAAATGCTCGTTTTAATGATTGGATCCTCCTAATGCCTCCAAACAAGTCCCCATAGACCCTGGATCCTCCTAGACACATCAAAATAAGTCCAAAACACCCTGAAACATGCCAAAACATCCTTGAATCATCATCAACACAAGAAGACACACAAAAATAGGACACACTCATCTAGGTCTTCTTCAAGCGCGAAACTTGGAAAACAACTTGTAGAACAAAGCACAAGGGAATTGGAAGAGGTGTTCCTACACCATCTTCAATAAAGTCAAGCAACGAAACCCACTCTGCTAGCCATCGATAAAGAAGCAAAACCCTCCTTAGAAAACCCTACTTAGAAAGTCCTCTACAAAGCCTCCAAAATTCCATAGCTTTTGAAAAACATCTACAAAGCCTCAATAAACCCTTTGCAAAGTCTTTGGTTTGTGTTTGTAAGTTCACTACTCCTACACAACTTCAATTTTCTTACTTTTGTCAAGTAACACTTCTCTAGTGTTTTGAACACTTAAACATCTTATATATGCATTTGTCTTCACTCTTGTTTGAATACTCATCTAGGGTGTTGGTAATCGGCTTTGAACCTAGGACCTAGTACCTTTCAATGCAAGGTAATGCAAACTAACCAAATGACAAAATGCAAATTTTATTGAAAGGAAATATTGTTGTGTGTCCACTAAATCCCCTTGGATCTATTAATACTAGTTTCAGAGTTCCTTTTGTAGAATTTTTTTTCTGATTTATAACTTAGTACTGCCTAGTGGGATCAAATGTGTGACCTAAGGTTACCAAGTCAAAACTCTGACCACTAAGCTAATGTTATTAATTTTTATTTCATTCCATTTTTTAATTGCGTTTACTCTAATTTTATTAACATTGAAGAAATATACAAATTAAACATTAAATCCCCCTATGGAAATCAACTTTGATGTACACTCTGCGTGTCTTCCTTCGACGACAACGACAGGAAACATTTTCAGGCCAATCAGCCGATCGTGAAAGAGTCGACAAGAGAACCGTTCAATATCTACAAATATATAAAATAATGTTGCTTAGATGATTGACAATCAAACTATGCTGTGCAGCCACGCAGGCGTAGCAAATCAGTTGAATTTTTTTACTTTGTTTGGTGAAAACAATGCCCGAACAAGTTAGATCATTTCTATTCAGCTGCATGAGGACCTCGCTTGAATCCCCAAGTTTATGAGTTTCTCCAATTTTAGGCCATTGCATTAGTACTCTGAATCCCAATCTTTCATTATCTCTTATGCCAAATTTATCACACCCAATCTCGTAGGCTTTGCAATTGTTGCACGCTGCGTGACAAAGTCTGCTGTACATTGGCGGGTTTTCCAAAATTTTAACATAACGATTTCAGAGATTCTAGTGGGAAGTGGGGACTATCCCAATTTATTTTTTCTTAAAAAAAAAAAACAGTTAGATGCAGAGGAATTCAATGTTTTGAAACCGTCTAGCGCAAGTTTATATGGAGACCTGGTCATCCCTTGTTGGATTCAGTGCTATGATTTTGAATAATCCAAAGGATAACTTGCAGGATCGTACATTTGCAGAAAGGTACATAAAATTGCCTTTCTTGGAATCAGTAACCTTGCATGGTTTCACACTTCCACATGTTAATAAAAGCAGGGTCAGCATGATTCAATTAATAAAATGTATCAAAGTTGCTAGCCGGTTGTTCGACAAATTTGTAGCTGGGTTAGGTAAGTTCAGCTGAGCTGCAAAGAAACAATTCTTCTTTCAAAGAATCCTTTTTGCTGGTTTGCAAACTTTGCAGAAGAGAATTGGCTGAAGAATCAGAGTTGAAAGAGTTTTATGCTGCTTTCGAAAGTTTTGCTGCAGAGGATTGGCTTGCTTTGGATTTGGCTTCTCAGTTGGGGCAGATAATCAGTTGGCATTGTTGAGATACTGGGTTAAGTATGGAAGAGGATTTATATGAATATAAAGTTGAAATTGAGGAAGAAAAAAATACCGACTTGAATGATCATGTTGGTAGTTCTGCTTCTCAGCGGATGATAAAATCCAAGAAAAGTGCCAAATTCGACCTGTCTGCTACTCAAATACGTTATGCCACTGATACTGATTCTAGGCCCTCCACAGCTTCTGGAAATTATGGAAATGTAGAGGAAGGTACTGATCATGTGGGCAGTTCTCAAAAACCAAGAAATAACAGCAGAGCTGCTAGATTTAATCTTCCTGCTGTTGATGTTCATTATCATTCTGATGCAGATTCCAGAGCTTCCACCTCCAGTGCTTCTGAAGATTATGAATATGTGGAGACAATATCCAGAATCACTGAGAAAGATATTGCAATGCAAGATAATGAAAGACCTTCACTCAGAAGATTTGTGTCAAAGAAGTTTTCTTGTGTCAGACAACTTTCTTCCAAATTTAATCCCCTCTTAGCGTGTTCCGGAAGAATTATCCCTTCTTCTTCTGCTGCTCCTGCAAGTCTTCAGAGATCAGAAACTGCAGCCAGAAGGACCTTGAAGGGTCTCAAGTTTTTGTTCAGGGCAACATGCAATGACAACTGGAATGCTGTTTCTGCTAATTTTGACAGACTCGCCGTCGATGGAATGCTTCCTCGTCCCCTTTTTGGCGAATGCATTGGTAATTAGATTTCAAGTTACTGATTCCCAGATTCAAAAAATTCAAAATTCAATTAAAAATCGTTTTTGTTCATCAATTCTAGATACTTTTTCATGATGGTGCCATTCATTTCACCTTTTTATCACCATTCGTACTTTTACAGGGATGAAGGAATCTAAAGAACTTGGTGAACATATCTTTGATGGGCTTGCCCGGAGAAGGTGTATATATGCAGATCGTATTACCAAAAATAACCTCAAAGGTTTCTGGGAGCAGATTTGTGATAGAAGTCTCGATGCCAGGCTAAGAACATTTTTTGACATGTATGTATGTTCGATTTTTTTATTTCTTTTTCCTTAAATTTTATATGCGGTCCTACACAAGTTTGGGAAACTGTTTCTTTGAGAATCATTGCATAGGACAATAACACAGCAACTTGACATGAATGACCAAATAGTGAAACCAACGTAGAATGTTTAATAGATGATCATGTGCTGGATGTTGATATATATAGAATTTTGAAAATTTTCCTCTGAGAGGGTCACGAATTGATTTAGTTTTCGGTATAATTGTTTCAACGGTTTGCATTCCAAGTCATTTAACAGATGATTCATGATGATGGTATCGAATAGTCTGAATAAATAGCTTTAAATGGAAACATGCAATATCATAACATCTGTTTTAATGGTTTGCTATCATGAGTTCATAGCTGCATTTCATACATGGAGCATGAGCTGATAGCTCAGCAGTCCTTTCAGGAATGCAAGGCAAATCCCTTAAATGTTTTTACTGCAAGATGGTCTGGTAAGCAAAATTTACGGTGCCTTGCAGGATTGACAAGAATGCAGATGGGTTTATAACCCAAGATGAAATCCAAGAGGTTTTTTTTTTTTTTTTCCTTTATCCTGTAATTTCCAGTCCTTGTAATGATTAATGAACAGACAAAGTACCCTGACGTATGTACATGCCTTGACAGGTTCTTGAGCTGAGTGCCTCTGCAAATAAACTTAGCAGGGTGAAGGAAAAGGCAGAGGAATATGCAGCATTTATCATGGAAGAACTTGACACTCGAAAGTTAGGACATATTGAGGTGAGTCTGTAAAAATATTGTTGCCATCTGACTTCCAGTAAACATGAATGCCTTGGGCTTTGCTCTAAATTGTGAGAGTGATATGGTTATACCGTCATATCAGATTGAAAACTTAAAAATGTTGCTGCTAGAGGGTCTTGGGCCATCTGGAAAATATTCTAGTGCCACCGATGGTTTAAGCCGGACTCTGTCACAAAAGAAAAGCAAGGGAATGAAACGATGGTGTGATAACACAAAATCCTTCGTTGAGGACAACAGGAGACGCATGTGGATTCTGCTGCTATGGTTATCAATACTTGCAGGCCTGTTCACATGGAAATTTATACAGTACAAGCACCGAGCAGTGTTCCATGTGATGGGTTACTGTGTTTGTGCAGCAAAAGGAGCCGCAGAAACCCTAAAATTCAACATGGCATTAATATTGCTTCCTGTTTGCAGGAATACTATAACATGGCTGCGCAATAAAACTTATTTGGGGGTTGCAGTTCCATTTGATGACAATCTTAATTTCCACAAGGTACACTAAGTCACTTGATCCAGCTCGATCATGCAATATTCAGTCAAAACGTATGAAAGAAAACTGCATGTGATGACATTTTGATGGAATGCAGCCAAATTATAGTTTTGAGTTTATAAGGCTGTTTCAATGCAAATGCCCTCAAAATTATAATTTCTAGCTATGACAGTTTGAATTTAGCCTCCAAAATTAATGTTTTTGAGACATTTTCTAGGTGATTGCTGCAACAGTGGTGGTAGGAGTGGGAATTCATGCTATTAGTCACTTGACATGTGATTTTCCTCGGCTTCTCCATGCTACAGATGAAGCATATATACCCATGAGGCCATTCTTTGGTGACCAGAGGCCTCCCAATTACTGGTGGTTTCTGAAAGGAGTTGAAGGTGTCACAGGACTTGTAATGGTGATCCTCATGGCAGTTGCTTTCACCTTTGCAATGCCCCACTTACGAAGAAATACTAATCAAAAACGCTGGAAAAAGCTGACAGGATTTAACGCCTTCTGGTTTTCGCATCATCTTTTTGTTTTGGTCTATGCTTTATTGATTCTCCATGGAACTTTTCTGTATCTCAACCATAAATGGTACAAGAACACGGTGAGAGTCTCTGGTCCTCCTCAACAATGTTTTGTAGAGATGTTACCATTTATCTCATTACTCTATGTCTTTTCCACGCACACAATGTTTGAAAAACTAACTGTAAATTAATTCCCGCGACCATTTATGTTTTGACAAAATTCAACAAGCATCCAAATCAGCTTGGTGATTTTTGATACAATTCCATTCTATCTTGCATAATTTAGTTATAGCTGCTTTCAGCTGCCATCAGTGAATATGACAAAATTGCACTCACATGCCAATGCAATAACCTGTTGTCAGACATGGATGTACCTTGCTATTCCAATGCTAGTATATGCTGTGGAAAAAACTATCAGGTCTCTTAGGTCAGATTTCAGCTCCACAAAAGTCCTCAAGGTTATAAAAGCATAATTGTATGTGTTTTCATTTTGTGTGTTCTTTATAAAACATATTTTGAACTTTTCAGCACACTGTTTTTTGATCGTTCATACAGGCAGAAGTTTATCAAGGAGGCAGTGGTTCAGCAGACGTTGTTGCCCTAACGGTGTCAAAACCAAGAGGTTTCAGTTATAAAAGCGGACAATACATGTTTGTGAACTGCCCAGCAATTTCACCATTTGAATGGTAAGCGTTATCTAATGTTTCTTATCATGGAAAAATAGAATGGACTTCTTCAGGATTTAGTCAGTTTACAGCTTTGCATCAATGTTTGTTTAACAGGCACCCATTTTCTTTAACATCAGCTCCTGGGGATGACTACCTGAGTGTTCACATCCGAGCAGTGGGTGATTGGACAAGACATCTGAGGGATCTATTTTTAGATGTAAAGGAACATCAACTTGCTCTCATTTGTTTATGCTCAAACTGATGCGTTGAATTTCATATCTTCATGTTGCCATTTGAAAATTTGAAATGTATATTCATGGAATGACTCACTGCTTTGGTGGATATTGAGGATCAGGCATCTATAGCAAAGAGAGAGGCTCAAAGAACCTTGACAACTTACTACCTGGGTAGAGAAGAAAGTTCATGGTAAGACACAAACCTAAAACCAACCACCCAGAAAAAAAAAGTTACTTCGGTTTCAGAATTTTAATGAAAATCGTCTTAATCCTTGGATAGAAACTTACCTACGTAAGTTTGCTGCATGAACTCTGTTGTCATAAGAATGTAGCTTTATGTCTCCAGACCAAAATCATCTTCATCTTCATCTTCATCTTAGCCTTGTCACAACCAACAAACTAGGGTTGGCTGACAAAATAGGATCGGCTACATGAGTTCTCTTTTGCCATTCGTCATTATGAAGAGCTATTTGTAATTTTTTCGTATCATCTTCGATTGTTTTTCTCATGTCTTCTTTGGTCTTCCTCTTGGTAGCTTTCCTCGAATAGTGATGTAGCAACCTTTGTTTATAAGTTCATTGTCTAATCTTCTTTGCACATGTCCAAACCATCTAAACTATTCAGACCAAAAACTGTCAGGAAAATAGAAAATTTAATTCTTGGATGGAATTCCACATAGGTATCCAAAGATTATGATTGATGGGCCCTATGGAGCACCAGCACAAGATTACAAACAGTATGATGTTGTTCTCCTTGTGGGTCTAGGAATTGGGGCAACTCCCTTTATAAGCATTGTCAAGGACATTATGAACAACCTGAGGTTGAGGAAACAGCAAAGTTATGTGGGGATGCAAGGAACCTATGGCACCAACTCCTTCAATGTAACCAAAGTATACTTCTATTGGGTTACCAGAGAAGAAGGATCATTTGACTGGTTCAGAGATGTGATGAATGATGTGTCTATGATAGATAGGGATGGTGTAATAGAGCTGCACAATCACTGCACTAGTATTTATGAGGAAGGTGATGCAAGGTCTGCATTAATTGCTATGCTTCAGGATCTGCGCATGGAAAGAAATGGTGAAGACATTGTGTCTGGCATAAATGTAAGCATACCATTTTTCTAGTTTCCACTTACAAAGGGGCCACTTTGTTGATAGATCCGAACACTGAGTTCAAGTGTGAATTTTGTAGGTTAAAACACACTTTGCTAAACCAAAATGGCTCGATGTGTTCAAAAGACTTGCCAGAAATCACAGAGGCGCCAAGATTGGTATGTTTTGAGAAATATAATCTGTCCTATTTATATTTGAAGTACGTGCTTTGGTGATTTTAAAAATTCATTTTGCAGTTTAATCATACAGTTAGAGATTTTCTTAATGAGAGACACTGATCAGAAAATTCAATGATGTTTTCACACAGGAGTGTTTTATTGTGGTCTTCCTGCAGCAAGCAGGGAACTGAAACAGCTTTCCTCTTTCCTCACTAGCAGATCAGACACCACATTTGAGTTTCACAAAGAAAACTTCTGAAGAAAAAAAAAACACATCTCTCATTGGGTTTCTACCTGAATTTCGATTCAAATACATGTTAACCTTGAATTAAAAGCCCAATTTCTCCACTGTTGTGTGAAAAATTCATATATTGTTAAAAATCATATCTAAAATAATTAAATTTTCACATGGTTTTTTAAATCTAGTACGAGGCATGTAAAATTTGGTAAGTAAAGATGAAATTGATAACTAGCAAGCCTGATTTTGCAGAGAACACTATCAACAGATAATACATTATATGATCAGACATTAATCTTGCATTTTCATTCCGTAACGTAACTTCAATTTGGTTTTTGTACCTTTTCATCAGAAAATTCATAATCCGATTTTATATTTTGTATGTAAAAAGCCCTGATGTAGTCGAATGTACCACCCATCCTTTGGGTCTTTCTGCATTCATAATCAGGTATGTAGATTGATTTTTCTGCATACATGATAGGGTGTTCATCGGCACCACAAAATTATGATGTGCGCCCTTTGAACAACCAAAATTACGGCTTATCTTTCATGATTGCTGGCACGCCAAGAAAATATATATGAAATCTAACAATTTATTAACCATGTTTCGTTAACTCACCAGTTATTTTTAATGTGGGATATCTCCACTTCTATATTGCAAACTTGATGGCAGTGAGAATTTGTGATGATGAAGCTCTACTTGGCTGGCTCTTCCCGGGCTGAGTGGTTTCATCGCACTGGTTATGCTTTTCTTATTCCATAAGAATGCTTGGAATCCCACTTAATCATGATCGCAGAATCAGAATCCGTTACTCTTTGTTATTTTATTGTGATTCGATGCAGTTGGGATAAAGGGAGGATGATGGTTATATTTGCTCATACTCTCGGTTACGGCATAAGTTTCAGAGGTTTGACCTGAAGTGAATTTAACGGTCAAATTCATGTTCATACGCAATGGTGGTATGGGGAATTGAAAACTAGACATGATGGGGAATGCCGATAACCTTTCGCTAAGAAGAGATGGAAATGGGAATTTTTGGAAATCCTAAAGTGTCATACAACATTTCTTAGGGAAACCATGATCTTTACAATAAGGTATTATTTCTTCAAATTAATAACTCTAGGTTTCATAAGCACAGGTGGTTGGCTAGTTATTTAGCGTACATTTGCTGGGGCATATCCCTAGCTAGTGGATAGTTGATTAGCTTACAGTTGCTCTGCCCCTAAGCTAGGGACACATCTCTAGGCCGACCTGACCTTTCGCTTAAAATAATTAACTCTAAAAATTTCATGACATCCATTCAAGTTATAACTCACAACTGATTGATCTCTTTAATAAACAGTTTTCTTTTTAAAATAAATAAAACAGTAAACAAACATCTGTTATTATCAGTCATCCTCGTTCTTCTACTGGCATATCAAAACGTTTTCTTGTTTGTTTAGCTGATTGATGCCTGGGACTGGGATAAACCTATTATCAGATTCAGCTTAGTCTGAAGCTTTTCAGCCCCACTTATTGTCCTATCTTGTAATACAAAGATTCAAGAGAATGATGATAACCTTAAGAAGTCCTAACTCTTTTTCATGTTTTCATATTTCAAAAGAACATCTCCATGGGTTTAGTCTGATGCAAAGGTGGTCATCTCAAGGGTAGATTATGTTATTTAAAAAAAAATGAAAAACTGAAAATTCAGGTCATTTCTATTAATGGATAATATACAGAAATTAAAATCTGAGAATGCCAACAATTCAACTGATGTAGTTTTTCTTGCAAATTCTCAAATGGATTTCAGGAACTTGAAATTGAAATTTAAACTTGCGGGATAAACTTTTTTTAAAAAGCAATGATTCTATGAAGAGCTCTTTCGATTCCATGACTAGTCACAGAACTTAAATAAAAACCATACAGATGTTTGAATTACAACCAAATTTACTGGTGGTGGTGGTGCTGCTGCTGGTGCTTTTGTTTGAATTTTTAAGTGTGATATCCCTGCACTGAATGTGCCCTTCTTTACAGAGGTGATGGAGATATCAAAGCTATATGCCTAACTGCCATGCTTCCTAACTGAAACATTTTCAGTTGGAAAATGAATATTCGGTTTGAAATACTAAAATACAACAAAATTGAGCACCATGCTCATGCACTGAATTATTTAAAGTTGAGGGTCAAAGAATAATATGATAAAACAAAAAAAGCTTGGTCATAGATCCATGGTCAAGCTGGCATATAATAATTGATTCCAAATATCAGGGAGCCCAGGCATGCACCAATGGCTGCAATCTGACCATATCCTTGGATTATTTATTTGGTCTTGCGTCAACGGTTTGTTGTTTCGAAAACCATACACACCGGTGTGTGCATCTTTTCTATAATCTGAAAGCATTGTAATGTTCATAAGAGATGCTGGAACTTTCATCTTCGCCAAAGTGTTTTCTACGATTTTCATCCCATAAGGATATGGGTTCAAAAATTCATCACTCAAGATTGGTCCTGTCTCGGCATGACAAGCCTGGATTGTCTCATTTTTAAGCCACTGCCTCGAGCTGCAGAAATGAACAAATAGTTGCATAATATTAAAAATCAACCATGAATCTTCTGTTGCTATTGATGAAGCTAAAATGAAAATGATTCCCTTGTCTTACTCAAAATGTGCTGGGGATAATCCACGAAAGAAGACTTTAGTTTTAGCAGGATCAATGTTTTCATCTACCCACTTTGCCCATGTTTCCAATCCCTTCTCAAAAGCAGATAAAGTATCTAACTCATGGTGTAAGATCCCACCTTCTTGGAAAAAATCTTGTCTGCATTTTTTCAACATTGACACAAACATTAGTCTTTCTTGATAAGATTCACCTTTGTTGTATAACAAATTTAAACTCTACTTCAAATGTTGCTGAAATTGTATACACTAACGTGCTAGCTTTGCTCCCATGGGCCCACCAATGGCCAGAGTTGAACACAAGTACATCAACATCTTTCCATGCATTTCCGTTGTTTTCAATTGAATCAAGCTTCAAAATTGGTTTGGTTTTGTCTCCCTCAACCAAATCAGCTTGCTCAACCAAGAAAGGTGCCCAAAAGAATCCAACAGTTGCATTGTAATCCTGCATTATAAAAATGAATTTATCATTCGCTAGCACATTATTGAAGAAATTCAGTGATAAATTTAACATAAAAGTATTTTGCTTTCAACCTCCATAAGGTAGGCAATTGCTCCTTCCCTGTTATGGAGTTTCACTTTTTTCTTTGGCACAACATTGGTGAGAATGCAAAGCATGGACTCCCATTGGCCCCTGTTTAGTGAATCCCCCACGTACATTAGGAATTTTCCTCTCAAATGCTCAAGCATATGTGTAGCATTCATCCTTCACCAAAAAATCACAAAGTTAGGGCTTTCATGAAGATTATGAAGACAAAAAGCATGTTTAATGTATTGACAATTTGACATACAAATTTGATGGCTACCTAAGAAAATATGTACTAGAGTTTGAGGTCCTGAATAGAATTAACAGTAAAGCAGAAGCATTTATGCAATTATTTGTCCCACAAAAATTCAAACTTGCTGTATTGACAATGTTGCACATAAAATTGAATAATTTTAAAATATACAGAAAACAATGAATCATTGAGTCAAAAGTACTAAAAGGTAATTGAACTTGTGACAACAATTTCACACTTCAAAGCAGTGTATGACAGAATGTTGCATACAAATTAAACTGAAATTTTCACTTACGTCCACTGAGATCCCTTGGATCTATTGGACCAATTTCAGAATTCCTGTTAGGGAATTCTTTTCCTTTTTATAACTCAATGCTACCCAGCAGAATTGAACTTATAACCTGGGAATTACCAGGCCAAGATCCTTACAAGTAGGCATACAGATTAAGAATTATTGATATATGAACAAATGCAGGAAGCAAGTACCGAGTTTTCATCTAATTTGAGGAAACAAACAAAATGGCAACTGTGCAACCAACAGCATTTTTGGGATATCAAACAATCTGTTTTAGAAAAATACATATATTGCAAGCTTTACAAAATTTTACGAGACAAGTAATTTCTCATTTCCTTGCAGCTGTCAGGCACTTGTAAATTAAAATTTCAAGCATACATACCTAGGAATATCGCAGCCATTAGGCTGCCATCTCCATTTTAGATAATCACGATCAGGTCTACCGTTGGCTACGCAGTTGAAATCCCCACTCACGTAAAAGCAATCTTTCTCATCATACAAAACTCCTGAATTATCAGGGACCCATTTACCTGTATAAATGTCACAGTTCTTAAAACTAGTTTCTTGAGAAGCAGCTGTTTGGGCAGTTTCCTCTGCTTTCTTTTCAGACTGCTTCTCAACAGTGGTTGCATTTTGAACAAAACCCACCTCAGGGATACCCTTCTCCCCACTGAATTCAATTGAACTACCATTGGCAGGGTCCTTCTTTTCCGTTGGTAAAGCAAATACATTCACATTACCATCATTCCCATAATTTTTTTCATCTCTCCTGGCAGGACTTACGGTGTCAGTGGTAGAATTCGAACCATCCTTCTCTTGGAGATTATTTTTAGCTGAATTCTCATTCTGAATCACGGTAGAGGGTGTCTGTGCATTCTCATTGTTCCTTTGCTTCCTGTCATTATCCTTGGTTTTCCTATCCCGATGTTTTCTTCTTCTGCCTCTAGGTTGAGCTGGAGAAGAATCATCCTTATTTGAATTCTTCTGTTCTTTTTCCTGATCTTGTGCTGCAGAAAAATTCGCCGACGCAATACTCTGCTCTTTTGCCTTAACTTCTTGGGCAGTAACATCTTTCTTCATATTTTCGTTTAATGTGGTGATCTGACCGCTGGCTGCATCTTTCATCTGAACGGTGCCGCGTGACCTAACATTCGCAGTCGAATCACTAACGATTTTGGCTTGAACTGCGTGGCAGGAAACATCATCAAAGATTTATTGTAAATTCTATTTTTAACAAAACACGTCGCTCTGCATCTGAAACGAAACAACCATTTAAAAATATTTCATAACATGTCATTGAAATCTAATTTCCGAACAAACATCACAATTCCCATACCCAACAACCCCATTCAGCATATAAATATCAAGAAACAAAAAATCAAACATATATAAATAACTACCCAGACATGTTGTGGAAAAAAAAATTCTGTAATTACCCAACAACGAAATTCAGGTCAATGATTCAATAGAATGTTGAGATACCATGATTGAGATCCAGATTAGGAGAAACAACAGCCTGGGTGGCCTCACTCAATTCTTCCCGGGGATGTTTGCCTGATGAAAAGGGGGCCATGAGAGAGGTCCAGCAGAAGAAGAAGGAAACAGTGAAGACAATGAGCAGAAGGTAAGTGATCCTGCTCTGAGAGAGCTGCCTGACCCATGAAGAAGAAGAAGAAGAAGAAACTGCTACCTGTCTGATGTTCCCCATCATCTCATCTCAGGCCAGACCTTCAAAAAACAACAGCAGCAGCAGACCTGCTCAGATCAAAATCAAATACCCCCATGCCTGCTCCTGCTTCATTCCTGCAACCATTCCTTCAGACGACCCACCAAAGCTGTAACCAGATAAATCTCTCCCGCAGACTCTGGACCTCAGCTAATAATAATTATAACAAAATTTGTTGATCATGAGACTTTATCCCCTGGAAATCGGATCCTGATGGCCTCAAATTCAGCCAAAGAAATGCAGGCGAAAATTTGTTTTGCTTTGCTCTGTGTGTGTGTCTGGCTTGTTTGGTAGTGGTTAGTTCAGTTTCTCACCACAAAAGTACAATCCGTTGTTGTTTTCAGAATGAATGAACGAATGCTGCAAGCCAACTTTCCCCCTCACAAAATTTGGATTGCCTTCCCTTTTCCCTGATTGAACCTGCCACGGTTTTTTCTCTTCCCTAGGGCGGTGGTGCACATTCCCTTCTATGTATCTCTGCCATACCTGGATCACAGCAAAAAGCTCCCTAAACTTGAGATTCTTGTGAAGAATTTGGCAACCAGCTGGGCCTGTTTGTTTCAGTATTTTTTCCCCCTTTGACGAAATCCCCAACCCAGAATAGCAAAGACATGTGCAGTCCCCCCTTGGGTTTTGATTCTATATGCCATGTGGTTTGCTAATCACCAATCTGTGCCCAAATCAATGCTGCTGGTTGTCAACTTTGCATGTGATCAGTTATAGAAAATTATTTTATGTTGGGATCACCCTTCCAACCGTATTGATAATAATAATTTTATTTTTCTGAATGGTGGTTGAATATTGTTTGGTTGAGACACTTGGGCTACCATCTTTTTATGTTTCTGGGAAAGGAAAAACAGATCACGGAATTGGGTATCTTTCCAAAAACATTCCACAAGCAACTACAATATGGGGATTTCAATATGGGGATTTCGATGAATGAACTGCATCTGCAATGTACCTGAGTCAGTCCAAGGGTCTCATTGTATCTAATTTCGGAATCGGACCTTGCTGTAATCCATGTCCGAGTCAACTTGTTTCTTTGTAAATATAGAAATATTTGATAGCACAGGATACAAGACTTCCAGGAGCTATTTGCTGTCTTTGTTCTTTATTCTTTTGTGCAGTTCTCCTGCAGCAGAAGGATGCGTCAAAAAAGTGTTTCCAAACAACTGAGTCAGCTTATCTGTTCAGATCCGTTTCTTTTGAAAAACAAGAACCAGCTCAACAGTCAACACGGCATCCAGTCTTCTAGACAACGACAAACCAACTGCCTCGACTTACATTGTTTTTGTTGTCTGTCATGTTCAAAACCCGAAACCTTGGATCTTGATTTGTAGTTGCCGAGTTAAACTTTCTAAAACATATTTTTATGTAAAAAGCAGCGAGTATAATTCACTTGTTCGGAGTTTTATATTGCACGTAAGGTGGGTATTGTTGGGATTTGACGATATTGGCGGGATTCTGTCAATTGCGGTTGCCGTAAAGTGTTGGCCATTCTTTTTTTATCTTAAACGAAACATGGAACTCAAGTTTATATTTATTACAAACGGAAATGGAAAAACTTTAAGAACATGGTTTCAAAGGTTTAAACGAGAGGAAAAAAGGTTTTACAAGATCACTGTTCCGAGTACCTTGAAATTCAAATTTAAAACTTGGGTTTGAATATTTTATTTATGAAGTCATCTTTTTCCTTTCATAAAACCATCCTTTCTCTTGAGTAGCATTATAAGCTTACGTGGAAAAGTATACTCTAAGCCTAATAAACATATTTTGATAAAATCTCATAAATTAATATAGAGATACAATTTTTTTATATAAGAACCATATATACTTCAACTAACAAAATATCATGTAAAATTTCAAGTTTTAGCCTAAACCCTAAACCCTAAACGGCTCTATTATGCTATTGAAAGTCTTGGTCTCCAAGATTCAAAACTATATAATAAAAGTGATTGAATAAGTAGATAGTACATTTGCTTTTGGGTATCCTATGCTTAAATTTGTGCTTGTGCATACTTAATATGAACAATGTATAAAGCTGATGAGTGGCAAGGTACCCCTACACCCAACCATACAAATCATGAGTGTGCACACACGACTCGGTCGAATTCCATAGACTGTAAGCACTTGCATACATCGAACTCTAGCCAACAAGACCTTATGTTAGAACGATCATTGTCTTACCAACCTCACTTGTGATGTTCTAATGCAATGGTTAAGTGAGATTGAGGCAATTGATTTTTATTGGTTTTTTGTTTTATCTTCTAAGATCTAATTCTTGAAATGTAAGAAATGGAATGTTGCATAATCTATAATTATTCTATTCTATCTCTTAACTCACCCTAGCATAAGCAATCGATCCCACCTTCCATGCACATCCTGAGCATCTCCTAACCACTGTTGGGTTACCAAACATTAAACGTCACTGGGTTACCAAGTGTTGGGTTTACGTTTGAGGCGGTTGTACTTATGGTTTTTTACAGAATATAAAAGAACAATAACAATAAAGTGATAACAATGAAGACTTAAGAAATTAGTAAAGTGTTGGAATATGATAAACTATTTAAATGCTTAAATAATTAAATCCAAATGTTGCAAGGAATGCTTAAAAAGCTCGTCTTTATTGTCGGTCACGCTAATGGGCTCAGGTACATTAGCGCTCAAATAAAGAGCCGTACACCTTTCTCACACCTATTGCGGGCACTTGGAAAATATTCTAACTCTTGCGGGAACAACCTACAAGAGTTTCGCTACAACCACTCAAAAAGATGCCTAAGTGCAGTGGGTGCGCACTTATTTATAACTAAAGATAGACTCTGTGTAAATGAGGCCTAGTCGACGCATGGACAAATGCGTCGACGGGGCCATGTCAACGCGACCGCATATACAGGGCTGCGTATACGCAGCCCAATCGATGTATCGACTGAACACTTCATCGTACCCCCATGACTATGTGAAAACTTGTCCTTGAGTTTATTACAATTTGGAAGGTATGAAGTTATTACAACACACATGACGAAACATATCTACATAGACACTGACTTTATTGACATACCAAGTGCCCGACTGTATAAAGAAGAATGAATTACAAAATGGTGATGTTCAAAGACAAAATTGAACACCTTGACAATCCTAGATTCTTCACTGTGTTGAAAGATGCAAAAGTTGCCAAAGAAGGTCATACTATCCCTGGTGGCAGTGGTTCTAATGGGCCTTCACCAGCCTCTGGTGCATGTGGTGGTTGTGGTGCAGAAGACGGTTGTTCTGCAGCAGCTGCAACTTCCAGAGGCAATCAAAAAGCCTCTAATAAAGCCCTCATTTTCTCTTCTTTGCTTCTAGGATCATTGACCGTCCAAGCAGCTTCACCAATGTGTGCTGGAATTGGAACATCCCAAGGGCATGGAAGTGTAGAAAAGAGTTCTTTTATATTAACAAACCAGGCAACAAAATATTTTTGTTTAATAGCGAATGCTCGGATTGATGTCTGCAACTATTGGTAGTCATCCATCCATCAGGCCAAGTCCTCTGCAACCGCACGTTGTCCTTCAAAACAAGTGCAGAGAACCATAAGTTTCGCATTTGTTGTTTTCAATTTTTGTTTCATCACTTTATGCGCTTGGAACTCACCCTCGTATAAAGAATACGAGGTGGCCACTTGCTTCTCCAGATTAGACCACGGCCTTCTAGCTGTCAGCATAGCTAGGTTTGCATAACGAAGATTGGCTAACTCCATGTACTCTGTCATTTCTTCAATTTGCAGCTCCTTGAGGCAGATCTCAGCCTTGTTGTAGGCATTCAATCCATTGAAGATGGGTTGCCACACCTCGCCTCCTTCTCAGAGCTGTTGGAGTGCTTGGTTCATTTTGGCCTTTACGACTTGAATCTCTTTTTCATTTACTTCCTTTTGCAATCCCACTTGGTCCCTATAGTGATTTTTAACTTTTTCAAACTTAAGGGCTTCATTTTTCCAATTTCAATAGCTAATTTTTGTCGCAAGGCTCGAACTTTCTCCATAGAAAGATTATGATTTTCAGCAGCCAATCTCCTCACATCAGTGTTCACATTGGCTAGCTCCTCCTACTATTGGTGGATGAAGTCTTTCATGTGTTGATTTTCAACACCAACATTGCATAAGCAATGAACTTCTATAATCAACCTAACATTCTCCTAGCGAACCTTTGCCAAGTCCTTGTTTAGATGATATGCATGACCGTCTATCAAGGACTTGTTAAAGATCGCTGACTCTTACTCATCCTCAACCATCTGAAGTTGGGTTTGAAGCTATTGAAAAGCTTCATCTCTGGTGATTTCATGGTTGAGGAGGGCTGGATCAGCAAGTTGGGCCCTTAATTGGGCAACTTCCACTACCAAGCGTTGATAATTTGCTTATGCTGCTTCAAGTTGCCCCTTCAAGATAAGACACTTGCCCCTTGCTGAAAGCAGCTTCGACTGGGTCATAGTAATGTTATCTAGAAGATCAAATACATCCAGAAGTGGTTGCCTAGTTCCCACCAGTTAGTCCAACAATTCTTCATGTTGGGCTACATTGATCCTACTACATGAAGTTCCTGTGGACGTCTATACATCTTCAAGTCCATGTATATTTAGTATAGGCGCTGCAGGTGCATTAAGGGTCGTAGTAATTGTGTCAAAAACCACTTCAGCCATAATTTCATGTCCCTAGTATTGCATTACCAGGATAGTCGCCCCCTCTCCATCCTCCAAGTATACCAAAAAAGTAGCAGCATTTCCTGAAATTTTAGGAAATAACTGTTAGGTGGACACCATTACTTCTTGAACACTGGGATTAGTTCTTGCCTATACTTATGTCCTGGTGACAGAAAACATTGGCCCTGCTCCCTCTAGCAGACTCAATGATCAAGCCACTTGCTCCAGATGGCTCATCACAAGGCGATAGACTGAAGGGTCTTCTCCTCCACCAGTTCCTATAGATCGCTCTTGTTGGCTCAAGAGCGATTGTTGAATCTCACATATGTGTTCTGCAATTGTCTACGAGCCTGACCTTGTTGTTTGCATAGGCGGTGGAGGTGGTTGTTGCTCTTCCTTGAGTTGTGTTGTGGCCAAAGTCTTATCCTTCATCATCTCTTATCATGAGGCAATTGGGGCATGCCGAAGTGTGTCATTGGCATATCGTGCTATCCCTGCCCATTTGCAAAATTTCCTAATTAAGCAGGGAAAGGGTAGAGCCCACCTTCCATGTTCACTTTTAGCGAATATTTTCTCAATCTCTAGGAACAACAACTATGGAAGGTTAATTGGAAATTTTCTGCTTAGAGTGGCACATGCATGAGCAGAGAAGGTAGTGATCTTGCTGGGTCTTACCATTGGATTCAAGTGGTAAGACGTAATTTTTGAGTATACCCTCTCTACAGTGGTTAGAGTGCCAAACTCCTAATGTTCTACCCCATAGCATCACCCAATCCACTCCCCTTTCACCTCAAGGTCTACTTATTTGGAGATCTCTGCCACATCAGCTCTGGTCTCTAGCAACCCTAGAGCTTGTGAAATTGCTTCTGTAGAGTAAGAGACATGAATGTCTTTGATTCTTACTCTAGACCCTGGTTGCTGATTTGTCCAAAAGAGGTAAGTCTCTCCTAAGTACCATTCATCACTGGATGTGATGATTGGCCACATAGGAGAGCTTTGCAATTGGGTCTTGACTTCTTCTAGTGCATTCTCTATAAATGGTCTGAAGTTCAACTCTTGCAAGACCATTCATTGCACCACCCTTGGCTTAATAGCATCAAGACATGCCTGGGTACGGGTGATCTCAAGCTGTGGCACTACCACCGGAGTCTCATCCTTTTGCGATTATTCACTAAGGATTTCCTCTTCAGGAATCTGATGAAAAGATTCCATGTTAGGTCCTTCGCAAAGGGGACCAGTTGCATGTGAGCCCTCTGCATGCTCTGGATGCTCCACACCTCATCCTCTTCCCATTCTTGGTTGCTTGTCCCTTGGTTGGGATGGTCCTTCTTTGCTTGGATTCCTTGGTTTGGGTGCCATCTGTAGTCAAGCATAACCACCTATTAAAATGAGCATAGGTTGCTTGAAATGACAATCATACACCTTCTCATTTTGACCAAGTTATGATAATGGCATGAGCTTCTCGTGAGATTTCCCAAAGTGTCGTTGAGGGTTTTAGAAAGAATAATAAGTTATGAGTTGAAATCTATAGTGTTTTTTTTTGTTTTTCCTTGTCTATTCCCTAAGAGTTGTTAAGTCTTTGGT
>MNCI01019302.1:1270465-1320560 GCA_015680685.1 Gnetum montanum | reverse complement strand
ATGAAGAGCATACCTCTGGTTGCAAAAGAGTAGGGCACATAGCAGAAAAAGTAGGTGTGTGGGAAGAAGAGGGAATGTAGAAAAATGAAAAAACTCCCTTAGCTTGTGTTCACAAATGGACAAAATTAATAGTGCAACAAGGGGTATATATAGATTTTTTGCACTGTTTCAATGAGGCCACATATACAGGGCTATGTATATGTAGGGGAATGCGTATACAGGGCCTAGTTGATGCAGGGGTAGAGAATGTTGACCAGCATTGACCAATGAAGAAAAAGCCCAAATCATTGAATTAGAACAAAAAATTGGGATGGTTTAAGAGCTGAGAGACTAGGTAATCAGCTGATAGAAAGAGGAAGGTAGCTGGACTTGGAAACAAGAGTCATGAGGAGAAATGGGGAAAAGAAGAGGAGTGGGAAATGGAAGTCAAACTATTAGTCACATGAAATCCCATGTGAAGTTTGTGGTTAAGTGACATGGTAGGAGCCATCCCTAGGTCAGACCCAAAATCAACAACATACAGTGACATTGCAGCAACATGCAAAGACTCATCCATCCCTAGGAGTACAAGAATGCACCCACAAATAACCACCACTCCATTATGAGTGAGAGAAAGGAAGTGAAAAAGGGGCTAAGTTAGAGGGGATGAAGCAAGTCCCATAACTAGTGCTTGTAGCCTATTAGAGGTGGTCTAAGGGGTGTGCTTTGAATTCCCATATATTTTTATTATTTTTATTTTTTCTTTTTGAGAACCACACCATGTAAAGACCATGTGTTTTTGCATGCATTTGGCTAA
The DNA here is from genome assembly GCA_015680685.1 of Gnetum montanum. Classification (NCBI taxonomy): domain Eukaryota; kingdom Viridiplantae; phylum Streptophyta; class Gnetopsida; order Gnetales; family Gnetaceae; genus Gnetum; species Gnetum montanum. The sequence continues at coordinate 1,319,764 of MNCI01019302.1, read as the reverse complement.
GGGGTGTGCTTTGAATCCTCATTTTTTTTCTTTTTTGCTGAGGACTACATCATGCAAGGCCAAATTTCCAAGGAACTTTTGAGGAACTGGAGTGGTAAGAAATCTATGAGGACACTTTTGCAACCCAAGGAATAAAAATGTACAAAGAACGTTGCATTCCCCTTGAAGTCACACCCTATTCAAACCATTGGGTCATCCCCAAGTTTGGGGACTACACAAGTCACAAATTAATTAAAATGTTTTTAATCAAAGGGGATTTGCATGTTTCCAAAAGAAGGAAAACCATGGAATGGATGAATGGGTGGATGACGTGGACTCACTACCTATTTTATGAGATGAAAGTATATGTAACTTCCTAGAACAACAATATGAGGGTGGGAGCTAGATATAATAGGTGGACCATTCCACGCAACCCATCACAACAAGAAACAACCGCATTAGTACATCTGATGACAATAAGACGGTTTATTAGTAAAACAACTAGAAATTAAACACACACACACATACACACATAAAAATAAACAAAGAAGTAAATAAAGAAAGAAAAAACTAAGCAAGAATGGGCAAACATATGAACAATGTTGTAAAACAAAAAAGTTTTGAAAATAGTGAGGAGATTATTAGAGTAGGTTAGCATGGATGATGGTCTCCCCCACGACTAGGCTAGAAGGAGGAGACCCAAAAAATGAAACAAGGTTGTCCCTATGATGATATGGTAGTAGCACTAGTTTGATGGAGTTTGTGAAAAGGTTTTAATTGTTTCCTATTGACTAACTGTGTTTTCGTGGGATCCTTAAGTTTTTGTATTAGCAAGGCCTTGGATGGGAAGGTTTAGGAGACAATATAAGGCCCCTCCCATAGTGTTTGAAACATAGTATGTTGTGGTACATGTGTGGGGTTCCAGTAGAGTACCTTATCTCCACATCAAAATGTTACCTTTCGGATCCTAAGATCATGATGTTTTTGATTATAAGCCTTGTGTATTTCATTTGATGATAGGGCTACTAGTCGATTCTCATCTAGCATACTCAAGTTGATGAGTTGTTCTTGTTGTGCTAGTGGCAAGTCAAGACCCAAATCACTAGCCATAGATAGTGTTCAAAGTTCTGCCTGGACTAGAAGTTTAGTTTTCCATACACTAACTCATAAGGAGAGTAACCTATAGGAAGTTTCCATGTGGAGCGATAGGCCCAGAGGGCATCATTAGGTTTTTTGCTCCAGTCCCTCCTATATTTACTAATGGTTCTAGTGAGGATTTTGGTAATCTCCCTATTGGTGACTTTAGCTTGCCCGTTGGCTTGGAGGTGATAAGGTGTTGTAAATTTATGGTCGACCCTCAAGTGTTGCATGAGTTTATGAAAAGTGGTGTCCATGAAATGAGTTCCATTGTTTGAAATGAGTGCACATGGCACTCCAAACCTATTCACGATTTGCTATTGCAAAAACCATATGGCTATGTTTGAGGAACAGTCAGTGGCAGCTGTGGCTTTCACCCATTTAGTGCAGTAGTCTATAGCAATGATGATGCATGCCTTCCAATTGGACATGGGTGTGATCGGACCCATGATGTCGATGCCCCAAATATCGAAGGGTACCAGTGGCTGGATCCACTATTGAGGTCCCTCCATTCATGTGGTCATCCCATCATCTCTCTGACATCGTTCACAGGAGTGGGAAAACCATTTTGCATCTCTGAAGAGTGTAGGCCAGTAATATCCTGCAAGTAGGATCTTAATGGTCGTGCGTTGTCTAGCATAGTGGCCCCCACAAGGGCCCTCGTGAGCATCTTGAAGGATGCATAGTGTATCTTCATTAGGGATGCACTATCAAACCAAGTTGTCTGCGCACACCTTATAAAGGTGTCCATTAATTTCCCACTCCTATTGTTTCTACTAATGATCCCACTTCTTTGGTAATTCTTGGGTTGTGATATAGGTGAAAAATGTGGTTGAACCAAGGTGATTCTTTGGGCATCTGCTTATCGATTGCTCCAGCGAAGAGGAGTTCATCTAGAAATTTTTCTGAGAGTGGATCCTCCTCTTTTGCATTATCCCATCGCAACTGAGATAAATGGTCAGCAATCACATTCTCAGTTCCCTTCCTGTTTACCATAGTAAGGTCAAATTTATGAAGAATCACAAGCCACCATATGATACGGGGGCTCACCGTTGGTTTTTTCATTAGAAACTAGATGGCACTATGGTTAGTATGTACAAACACCTTGTACCCAAGCACATAGTGTTAGAATTTTTCCAAGGCAAACACCATTGTCATTAATTCCTTTTTGGTGGTGGTGTAGTTGAGCTGAGCACCCACAATGCTACGGTTTGCATAGTGGATATAATATGGGCATCTTTGGTTGTTCCACTGTGTAAGCACGAATCCCAATGCATAGTTAGATGCATCCGTCATGATGTTGAAGGGTCTGGACCAGTCAGGTGCTTGTAGAATTGGAGTTTCTACAAGTTTTTGTTTAAGTGTTTGAAATGAAAATTCACATTCCCTAGTCCAAATGGATGGAGCATCTTTCTTTGTGAGTTCCACCAACAACTTGGTGATCTTTGAGAAATTCTCGATGAAGCATTGGTAGTAACTAGTATGGCTAAGGAATGACCGAACATCTTTTACAATGCTTGGTTAACTAGTGATTCCTTGGATGACCCTAATTTTTTTAGGATCTACACTAATCCCTGCTTGTGAAATGTAGTGCCCTAGAATAATGCCCTCTTGGACCATTAAGTGGCTCTTTTGCTAGTTGAGCCATAGATTAGTTTCCACGCATCTTTTCAAAACTTGCTTAAGGTGGTCCAAGGCTTGTTCAAATGTTTCTCTATAGGTAGAGAATTCATCCATAAAGACTTCTACCCCATTGCCAATTTGTTGTTGGAAGATGTTGAGGACAAGGTGTTTGAAAGTTGCAAGTGCATTGCATAGGCCAATGGGAATCTTCTTATATGCGAAATTCCCCTAGGGACTTGTAAATATTGTCTTGGCCTAGTCTTTGAGTGTGATTTGGATCTGGTTATAGCCACTATAACCATCCAAAAAGCTATAGTAACAATGCCTCGCAATGGTATCCAATACTTGGTCCACAAATGGGAGTGGGAAGTGATCCTTGAAGGTAGCCATGTTTAGTAGTCAAAAATCTATACAGGCCCTCCATTTGCTACCCTTCTTTGGAACAATAATGAGTGGGCTAACCCATTCACTATGTGTAATGGAATAGATGAACCCTGCTTTCAGCAACTACTCAATTTCATCCTTGACTACTTCAGTTTGGAGTTCATGCACCTTTGTGGTTGTCGTCGTGGCTTCATGGAGGAGTCGATACAAATCTGATGATAGCATACCCTGGGATCAACTCCTGTTAATTCAAGGTATGACCATGCAAAAGTGGCCTTCCATTTATTCACCTCCTTTAGCAATTTCTTCTTTTGTTCAAAAGCAAGAGTGGCATTGATAATTACCAACTTGTCATTTTGCAAAAATGCATATTCCAAGTTGGCCAGTAAGGATTTGAGTTCTAGAGGCTCATGTTTAAAACTTTCATGGATCTATAGCTTTCCCCAATCATCACTGTCATCAATAGTAGAGGCTTGTTGATGGACCCTTTCCAAATCATCTATGCTCTCTATGTAGGCACATACAAGCCCTTCAGATGGTTCCATGCATAAAGTGCTACTATTAGAGTCAGTGGTTAGGCACTAGGTGCCTTCTTGATTCATGGATGCTGCATACAAGCATTGTTGAACTGATGATTCTTTGGCACACTAACTACATGCTTGAATAGATGTCCACTTAGCGGACCACAGTTGCTGCACATAGTTGCACCTAGAGTCACTATACATGATGTATGGAATGTGCTTCTTCTTGATCTTTCCAAAAGGATTTTCTTTTGAAATTTCAAGGGAAAGATCTCAGAGTCCTAATCATGCATCGACCATGCTATGCTAGGCTCTTTCCATTATGATTGGAAAATTCTCCTTACAATTCTCAACACGAATGACCAGAAAGTCTACAAGATAGGACCACCCACAAACGGTGGTCACAATATCTTCCACCAATCCTAAGGGAACAATAATGGATTGGTCTGCCATCTCAAGCTGAATGTTTCTTTTCTTCAATGAGGGTAGGTTCCAAGTCTTGTATATATCATGTGAAATCAAGTTGATGCCTGACCTCGAATCCAAAAGAGATTTACATGGCTCATTTCTTGCCACTTGAAGATAGATGAGCAGACTTCCTAGATCAGTTAATTTCTGAGGAAGATGGCCTACCTTTACCCAGTCTGTTACAGCATGTGTGAGCATGACGATTTGTACCTTAGGAGGTGTTTGGTTTAAAGGTTGCTTGAAGGTTTGGATGGTGGAGGCAATTGGAGCTTCAAAGGCACTAGCCATAGGTGTGTGTGAGGGTATGTTTGGAGGATTGGGTTGAAAAAGGGATGTTTTTGTGGTCTCACTTCTAGTCCACTCAACTGAGAAGCTAGTTGTAAGTTGATAGCCCTTGTAGTGTTACGTTGTTGTGGTTGTGGTAGTATTTCTCCCCACATAGGTGGAGCAGGAGGTAGCTGAGTGGGAATATGATGAGTAGGGACGACAGGAGAAGGTGATGGAGGATAGTAAAGATTTGGGTTCTCCCCTTGGGTGATGGAGACTATGTTCAGAAGTATTCCCAGGGGGAAGGGGGGGGGGCGGGGTAGGGGGTAGTAATGGTTTTGAAAAGGTGTGTGACTAGAAGAGTTCTGCAGGGAGACTGGTTTCTGAACATAGTACCCATAAGGATTTGGCTGTCGGTAAGGGTACTGCTGCCTTGGAGGTGGCATCCCCCATGATTGTGGATGTTGCCATTGTTGGCAAGATTTGTAAAGTTGCAGCGGTGATCCACTTGGATAATAATCTTGTTGTTGGTGGAACTACCTGGGATTGCCTTGTGGGGAAGGCAATCTTTGGGGGTGTTTGCTTCTTTGCCAAGAAAGGATTCGATGCATACACCCTAGACTCTTGTAGATGTGACAATACCAGAAAACACCCCTTAGGGGCATATTTCATCTTCTGTATCAGAGTCTACAGCCTTTTCTGCTACAACAACTTTGCCCTTACCTTTATGGTAGGCACGTTCAACTTCCTTTCTCCTATGTCGCGTAATCATTACTTTACTCTTTGGACTCCTCTACAATTTTCAAAATACTTTGAAATTTTTCATCCAAAGAGTCCCACATCTTATCAACCTTGGCTGATATTTTAGAAGGAAATTTTTGTAGGGGCAAGGTTTTACAATTCATCGCTGCATCCAATGGTGATTCTTCCTCATCTTCACAAAATCGAACTTCCCTCTTTCGAATGGAAGGGTCTCGATTATACTCTTCTGCACTTTCCTTTTTTCTTAGTTCCTCCTCTTCTTTAGCCACCTACTCAATTAAGTGTTGCAGTTGATGAGTCCTTACCTCTGATAGTCATCCTTGAGCATAAAAACTAAGGGTCTATCTGGTTTCAAAGTGGAGTCCATCTATGATATGGCGAAGTTGTTCCCATTAAGAATAGCCATGACCAAGACATCGATGTAACAATGAGTAGTATTTGCTCATGGCTGCATCCAAGGGTTCATGACCACCTTGTTTTCACCCTTGGATCTCCCATCTCAGGTTAGCCACTTTGGAGTAGGTTTGATACTTATCATTAAAAATTTTCAGCATTGTACTCCTTCTCCTGATTGATTCCAGCTCCAAAGACCGGTACCAGCTTTTCACTTCTTTGATCAGTGTGCAGGGGAATAGGTTAAGTTTTTGCCAATCATTATCTATGTTTTGCAAGGTGCAAGCATCATGAAATGCTTACAAGTAAGTCTATGGATCATAATTATATCCCCCTTAAATGTGTTTGATCTGACTATCTTTTAAGTGCCTACTGGGTATTTGAACTACCTCGACGATATTAAGCATACATCAAGTAGCCAATAGTGGTTCATTCAAGTCATAGTCCTGCTGATGGCCATTATATCTGTGACAATTTTGGCTGCCTCTCCTTTCTTGATGGTGAGACTCATGTGATTGGTCATGCCTTTCCTCACGTCATTCCCTTTAGCCCTTGTGATCACCATCACCTCGATCCTTTCTACCATGGTTGCAATCAAAATTTGAACTGGGTGAGGATAAAGTGGAGTGAGAATATGGAGAAGAGGGAGGGGAACTACCACCACCCCAATGTCGATCTCCTACTATACTCTGATGATGGGTTCGATCCTCATATCCATCCTTGCCTTTGCCATAATCTTTTTGGTGTGACCCCCTATCATCTTAGGGCTCTCGGTCACTTCATTGCTTGCTTTGAATTATGGACTAAATGATTTGGTGCATCGAAGGAGCTTTGGATAAATGGGAATCATGAAAGATAGGATCCTCTTCATCATGCAGTTCTTACAAGAATAAATGGTTACTGAACTATTTTCCCTTCATGTGTTTGTGGTGTTCCACCTGTTGCTGGTCCCGTACATGTTGTACCTAAGTTGGACAATAGTCCTAGTAATCATGATCCTCCATTACTTATTCCACACCATGGTCTTGAATGCCTAGTCTAGTAATATTTTGAAGTAGCATTCATGAGTCGATTGTTCAGGAGGTAATATGATGTTACCCTCCATGTCCTGCCAATGCAAATGCTCATTTTGATGTAGGATAAAGGTGAAGTTGGGGACATACTCATCCGAATGTGTGTATACTACCCAACATTCCTACAGCATCGATGGGTTGGCTCCATCTCACTTGTGAAAAGAAGACATTCTGGATGTTAGATAATCCACTAAACTAGTGTGTCTTATTCTTTACTTAAACCACCTAGTGTGCGTAGATTTCACTAACTTGGGTATGTTGCAACGAAGTGAATGATAATCTTGCTAAGACTAGATAGCACATGTAAGACTAACAGTCCCCAAAAATGGTGTCAATGATGAGTGGCAAGGTACCCCTACGTCCAACCATATGAATCATGGGCGTTCACATGTGACTTGGTCAAATTCTGTAGATTGTAAGCACTTGCATAGACCAAACTCTAGCTAGCAAGACCTTATGTTAGAATGGTCGTTGTCTTCCCAACCTCACTTGTGATGTTCTAATGTAATGGTTAAGTGAGATTGAGGCAATTGATTTTTATTGGTTTTTTGTTTTATCTTCTAAGATCTAATTCTTGAAATGTAAGAAATGGAATGTTGCATAATCTATAATTGTTCTATTCTATCTCTTAACTCTCCCTAGCATAAGCAACTGATTCCACCTTCCATGCACATCTTGAGCATTCCCTAACCACTACTGGCTTACTAGATGTTAAGTGTCACTGGGTTTCCAAGTGTTGGGTTTACGTTCAAGGTGGTTGTACTTATGGATTTTTACAGAATATAAAGGAGCAATAACAGTAAAGTGATAACAATGAAGACTTAAGAAATTAGTAAAGTGTTGGAATATGATAAACTATTTAAATGCTTAAATAATTAAATCCAAATGTTGTAAGGAATGCTTAAAAAGCTCTTCTTTATTGCCGATCACGTACATTAGCGCTTGAATAAAGAGTCGTACATCTTTCTCACAACTGCTACGGTCACTTGGAAAATATTCTAACTCTTGCAGGAAAAAACTGCAAGATTTTCGCTACAAATACTCAAAAATATGCCTAAGTGTGGTAGGTGCACACTTATTTATAACTAAAGATAGACTCTATGTAAACGAGGTCTAGTCGACGCATGGACAGATGCGTTGATGGGGCCACATCAACACGGTAGTGTATATAGAGCTGTGTATATACGGCCTAGTTGACCTATTGACTAAACACTTTACCAAAAGCATTCATACTATTAGAAATATTTTCAAAGACATAATCTTACAATGAATACGTGTGTGAAAATAAAATGTCCAAATACTTATTGGAGGCAACAATTTCAATTTTTCAAAACCAAGATAAAAATAATCTCTATGTAATGTTGTACCCCATATTATCATTTTGGTTTTGTTATATAACAACACTTTTATTTCAAAAATAATAGAAAAACTATATAAAATTTATAATATGCATTTTATTTGAACTTTAGTTTTTGCTATTAAGATAACATCATTTGAAATATTAAACTATTCATAAGACATTTGGCAACCTTAATAGACTCCATTGAAATTAAACTTATTAATGAGTGGCTAGGTAACCCCTACATCCAACCATATGAATCACAAGTGTTCATGCACAATTTGGTCAAATTTCATGGATATGACTATCTATGTATCTAGATCGCTATGCCTTGATCACAGTTCACTGTCTTCCCACTTAGACTAGTGTTAGCTTTGTCACGTATGGTTTAGTCCAAAGTGAGGTATATGATGCTATTTAATCCTATGCTACTCCTAATGACAATAAAGAGATAAATTAATTAAGCTAATGAACAATGGAAAGTAAAACCTAAACTAGTCTACATGCGATGAGTATATGTCCCTAATCGTCCACACATGCCTTGGACTTCATATAACCACTACTAGAATTGCCAAGCGTACATCACTGGGTTGCCAAATAATACACTATTGGATTACCAAGTACTCACGCTTAAGTGCTCATGATTAGCCATACTCATTCCACTTAATGACATGAATCGTAAAGTGCAATAAATGGAAATATTAACTAAATAAAACAGTAAATAATTTAAACAATTAAATCAATAATAAATCTAAGTGGATGCTACAATGATGGAGGTAATCTTGATCTTTATTTTTGGTCATGTAACGTGTCCAAGTACATCACACTTGAATAAGAATTCCTTACAATTACAAACATCACACTGTAGACATGCATTGGGAATAATAAAACTTGAATTCAGAAATCTAAGAAAGACTAATAAAAGCTAACAACTAAAAACTATTCTCCAAATATGCACCCAAGTGTTTTATTTATAGGCTACCACAGAGGAGACAATATTAGATATTTGACATTGTTTCTTAGGACTCAATATCGCGTATTTGATATCAGAGCCTTGATATCGAGGCTAACATAATCATGACTCATGATACCCCTATGATTGAATAAAAACTCGTCCTTGAGTTAAGAAAAATGAGGAACAAGTTCTTTACAAAATGTTGGGAAGGTATGCAATTATTGACTAACTCAAATAATTAAACAAACAAATGGACTCTTACATGCCACAGTGGTGTTTCAAAAAAATTTGGACACAATATTACAAAACAGAAAATTAGGGAAGCTCATGTAGTTCCTAGAGGTGGTGGCTCCTCCATCGGTTACTTTCCTTTATCACTAGGCTTTTGAAATTGATAACAATTGAGGAGCACCTATAACTTTTATTCTTCCATCCATGGTCCTGTATCATCCATGCTACTGAACTAAAGTGTGCTAGCATTAATACATCGCAAGGCCATGAAAGTTGTGAAAACATTTTATTGGCCTTCACATATCAGGCCACAAACTATCATTGCTCTTCTTTGAATGCCTTAGCCTTTTCTTTGAATTCATGATAATTTGTGAGTTTCTTGGCTAAGTCTAAAGTGAAATTCTTTTATCCATGATAACAGTTTTTAACCACTTAAAGTTCTGAGTTTGTAACATGAAGTTTATGCAAAGAAAATTTTCTATGTGTAAACTCTTTCTCATATAATGCATAAGTGGTCACTAGTTTCTCTAGCTTGCTTCTAGGTCAACCTATTATTAACATGGTAAGGTTGGAATATCTGAGGTTAGCCATCACCATGTATTCCTTTAAATTTTTTATCTATAGGTTTTTATATTTTACTTTGGCCTGATGGACCAATGCATAGCTATCCTGAATTGGCTGCCACTTAGGATTTTGTGTTGACATGGACCCAATGTGGGCTTTGGCCATCTAGATTTCTTTTTTATTTATTTACTTGTACATGTCTACCTAGTCATAGAAGTGTTCTTTCAACTTCTCATGTTTCTTGGCCTCATTCTACCATGCACTTAGTTCAATTGTGGACTTCTGGTTGAATGGCATGGACCTCCTCCATTGAGAGGGTTATGTTTTCTTGAGCCAATTTGCTGATATCCTTGTTGACCCTCATCAGTTATTTTCTTAATTAATGAATGCTTTCTTCCAAAGAAATTTTTTTTAATAGTGGTCAACAATGAGTTCTCTACAGTGAGCTATTTATTCTCTTCCTACATGGCAATCAATGCCTTTTTATGAGCATAAGACCATGCATCAACAGTAGAGGCATTTCAAATCATCTTCTTCTGTTCTTGATTTGCAAATTTTTTCTCCTTGGTTAGCTTGATTAGTTACTCTATTTTGAATTACTCTAGTTGGTCAGGCATAATAAATTGGGTAGGATCCTGTTGTTTAGCTCTTAGAGTGGCTAGCTCTTATTGCAAGTGTTACACCTTCACTTTTGCATGTTCCACCTTGACCTCAATCATGACTAGCTTTCCCTTGATGGTGATGAGGTCTAATTAGGCTACAATTACATCACTAGGGATGTCAAACAAGGTGGTCATCACTTGCTTTATCTATAGCAGTCAGTCTAACACATCCTCATGTGCTGCAAGATTCATCAAAGTCCTAGCAAGCATTTGTGCATCTCTGGTCCTAGTCAAATCTACTCAGGGAACAATAGGCACATTGAATGATTCTTTGATGTGATTTCTTATTACTTCTACTACACCTACTGCATCTTTATGCTACATTACCACTACTATGGCACCTTCTCCCATTTCAAGCATCACTTGAAAGGATGCAACATTACTAGAGATTTGTCTAGATCATTGGGATTCTCCTTTTGATTGTAGCAAGATTTGACCCCTTGTTGGATTTGTCAAGACAGTAGGTTTCATGGCATCATCGATGACTCTAAAGAGGCTAGATTCCTTGCTGCTTCTCCAACTTAGTGTTTTAGTAATTTTCTGCAAATGGCTCATTGTTGGCCTGTAGTCTTGTGGTGGTGGAGGTGGAACGTGTGACTTGCAATGTTGTTCAAGCTCTTATTCAACTTATTTTTTAGGTTATGCTTCCTTCACTTGTTCTACTTCTTCACTAAGGTCTTTCCTTGGTGCTTCTAGTTTAAGTAATTTAGTGAAGGAAGCATTTTGGCATTCCCAGGAATGTCATTTGTATACCCCAAGATTCCAGTGTGCTTACACAACTTCTAGATGAGGCAAGGGAATGGAAGTGTTGGCTTCCCTACCTTCTTCTCTTCAAACTACCTTTGAATTTTTGTGTAGTATAACTAGGGAAGGGTGGCCATGTATTTACCCATTAGTATGGCACTTCCCCTAGCCACATATGTAGAGATCCTATTGAGCCCTTTTGTGTGGAAGAGGTGATATGTCCCTATCTTGAAATAGGTCATATTCTCCAAAGTCAATTCATGATGTGCGTTGTCATCCTTGTCGTACACCCACCTCAGCATATCTTTCTAGTATCAAGGTTAGATCTTGTAAACAAATGAGCTAACTTAGTTCCATCATTTGGTAGCTTAAGAGCTTTTATGATTGCTTTGACCAAGAATGAGACATTGACTCTGCAGATGTTGACGGTGGTTCCTTCATCTTTATTGTACCAGAATTGATATATTTCACCAAGATACCACTTGTCATTGTCTAAAAGAATAGGCCACAAAGGTGACACCTAAAGTTGCATCCGAACTGCTTCTAAAGCAAACTCCATAAGTGGACCGAAGTTCATCTCTACGATGACCATGGTCAACATGGATTTTTCTTGAATTACTTTAAGGTGTTCCACAAACAACATGAGATGTTGTCTTTGCATGGGAGCTTAGGGTTTTGTGGCCTCTCCTTGAACCAACTACCTAGTAATAGGAGCCTCTTAATGAATGATGAAGGATTGGTCCTCCTTCTCCTCATGCTCTACCTGCTCACCTTGCTAGCCTCAACCACCTCATGGACACTTGGTTGCTCATTGCAAAGGTTCTCCTTGTGCTTCTCTTTTTAGGGCCATTTGCAATCAAGTAAAGATTGAATGTTACTAAGGTTGTGTTCTTTATTATCAATAGGCTTATACCTTACTTGTTACCTTAGTTTCCTTAGGTTCTTTAGTTCGTATGATTGCATAGTTAGAAAAATATGTAGAAAAATGTCCAAAAAGTGTCTATCTTCTTGTATGACCTTACACAATTGGTTCCTTATTCCTTATGTGTGGCTTGTTATGATTGTTATGGTCCCTTGGGTAGAAAAATTAAGGTTCTTGGTATTAATGCAATTGATTGTTTGTTATAACATTAGGGGTTTTTAACATTCTTATCCTTATAATATCCTCTAGGTGATAGAAAATTTTGGAAAATTGGCACAAGTTTCTTATGCAAGCACCCCCCACAACTAACTTGGAAACTTCAGGTTCAAACAAGTTCAAATGGTATAGAAATTAGAGCAGTAGAGAGCCAAATATTGCAAGTTGTAGTTGGTTGCATAGAGCTCTAAGTTGCGAGAGAAAATTTTAAAAAACTTCCCCAACTACAAATGATGAGAATGAAGTTTGGACACTGCAGGGATCATATATATAGGTTTTGTGTGACTCAATATAAGGTATCCAATGTTGCATCCCACTTGATATTGGGGTCCATGGATGTGCATCTAATGATGGTACTGAGCATAAGAAACAAAGCTTTGTTATTGGGTGGAACATTTGAGATTAGTTCCATAGGTTTGGGGTAAGTAGAAAATCCATTTTAGGCACCAAAAGCATTAGAAGGTGGAGTCATCGACATTAAAAGCTTTAGAAGATGCAAGAAAAAGGGTTTTAAATTGATGTTGTGGAATGGATCAATTTAAAAGATAAGGAAAAGCATGAAATTTAACAATGAAGTGCTTGGAAGATGAAGAATGATGTGGTTGTGCACAAAAGGACAAGTCACAAAAGTTACACAAGTGGATCCTCCCCAAAGCAAGCTCTAGCCTATGATGCCCTTGTGTAACCACATCTAAAAAAATCAATAGGCATTAAAGGAGTTGAATGCAATGCATACTTGTGAAACAAAGCACACACGTTAAAACCACTAATTTGAGATAATGACTCTATGTTACATAAAAATAGAAGTTAGGATGAGACGAACAACGAGAGGAGGTGAATTGTAGAAAGGATTGTAGAAACTAAGACATGAGGTGTCTTACCATAAGAAAAATGAATATTTGTGTGTTATTAATGGTTAAGTAATCATTAGCCCTACTATCCAAGATTCAAACCAAGTTCAAGCCACAAGTCAGTGACATTGCATCATTTCATCACTTTAGCTGACAACTATATGACTATTATAGTTGCAAGGAGTAATATCACTTGGAGTTTTGCCCAAGGGAGGAGCTTATTTATGGCACACATGTTTTTTTTGGAGGTAATCTAAGAAGCTGCCAACCTTTAGACATGGGTACATGTCTTTCTAGTGGGACTCGTAAAAATTATTCAGTGCCTTTTTATGATACTCTTACTTCCATTTTTCATTAGATCTACAAGGATATAATTACAACCGAACCAACATGCTAGAACATACAGAAGTGGCCAAAGAGAATCCAAAAATTCTCTTGATGTCACACCCTTCACATTCCCCCTTGGTTCTTCACTCTTTTGCCTAGCATAATGGTTATGAGTTTATTTTTAGTCTCATGATGAAAAAGAATGTCCTTATCACTAGAGAAAGAACCTCTTATTAATGGAGTGAGTGGATGGATGATGATCATTTTATTCATGAGAAAGATTACATAACAAAGAAAATGAAAACAACAAAATAGAAAAAGTTGGAAGCAATCAGAAAAATTGTATCAAGAAATAAGAAATTAATAAAAAATTGTAAAATAAAAAGATGGAAAACACTTATGAATCTTGAAGATTAGAATGGGCATGTTTTCCATGACTAAACATTTGGCCATGACAAAGATTAATAAGTTGATAGATAGGATCCATGCATGTATAAAACATTGGTAACTATTCATTCCCAATCCATTGGGTGTCTTTTGATGTTGTGGATGCTGAGTAGACTAATTGTTGGTCACACACTTGATTGTTAAATGTATGGTTGGTCAAGGTATGAGGTCTAGTAACATGATAGATGTCTAATGCACAATTTCATCCTTGATCATGATATGGTATGCATGGATTTGTTGGTCTCCCCATGCTTGTAGATTCATTACTTGGGTTTGGAATTGTAGTAACAATTGATGGTGGCCCTTGTGTAGGATCAGAGGATGGTGATGGAAAAAAGGAAGGCATTACACTAGATTGGCATTGTGCTGGTTTAGATGATGTGGTCAGTCCATGAGTGTTTTGCTTTTGTCTGTGACCCTTTCTAAAGAAAGGAAATTTCCAAGTTTGTAGTGGGAACCTACTGGTATTAGCATTTCTATGCTCATTCACAACACAAGTGGCATTTTTTGTGGATAGTGTGGTGTCAAACCTTCCTATGTCATTGGTAGTAACATGTGATGAGGTGGAGCATGAGAATATTGAGGGTAGGATGGATGGTAAGAGGCGTAAGGTGGTGATCCCTTAGGGGATGTCATGGGTTAATGTACTTGAGAGAGTGATAGTAGCGATTTGTAATAGAGGACATAAAACTAGTTGGAGAAATAGGGTGTTGAACATAATATCCATGTGGTTTTGATGAATAGAAAGGATAAGGCTAATTTGGTAATGGCCTCCCCCACGATTGTGGTTGTTGCCATTGTGGTTGATGATAGTTTTGAGGTTGGTAATAGGCTACAAATTTGGTATGTTGCCAACTAGGCACAAAGTTACCAACTAGGCTATTTGGTATGAACCACATTAGGTTTTCCAACTAGGCACAAAGTTGCACAAAAATATTCTGTAGCTTCTAGTTTTTTAAATAAGTTTGTCATAGTGGGGATTCAAACAACATTAACTTTCCCTTAATTGTAATTAGATTAGACTGAATTACAATGATATCATCATGGATGTTAAACATTTCTTCAATGATTTTTCCTCTATCCACAAGAATCTATCTAATGCATTCTTATGTTGTTCTATAGTCATACCCCCTCTCTTTCAATTCCTATTCTTGTAAACACTTGGACATCTCACATAGCATTAAAGTCAGGGATTGACATTGTAAAGTGTTAAATGCCTTCCCTACATGATAAACAATGACTTCTGAAGTAGCCTCATAACCCTTGTAAGGCATTACCAAAATAGTCAGACCATCACCAAAATGCAGTGTAATAAAGAAAGATGTGATATTGTCAAAGATCTTTGGGTATTCTATTATGATAAGATGATAACTACATCTCTTATTACATGGTTCATCCTGGCAAAGGTATTTTGTAATTTTGCATTAAAGATGTTAGAGTTGTCCTTTTTTCACCAACTTATAGCTGAGATACCTCCTACAAATCACTCATTGTAGGGTGATAGACATTAGAAACTTCCATAGGTATTTGCCTAATTATGCCTAGTGCACTAGTCTACGTTATACTAATTCCTACACCTGTGGTTCCCACTACTAACATTGTCGTAATTGGGATGGACTATGTGGCTACTACAAATGTATTCATTGTAGTAGCTTTAGTACTTGGAGGTGCCATCACTTGGTCTTTTCTTGCTAGTATTTGTTTGATCATTTGTGAATATGAGGCATTCTATGTTAGACTCATGTTGTCATTGGTGAACTAGTAATCCCAAATTTCTTTTACAATTTTCAAATTAAGTAGGAAAGTGATAGTGTCTTCTTCCTTGATTTTTTTCTTTTGAAATCTTCACTCTATCTCCAAAAGAGAAGGGGAGCTAGGTTTTCCAAGTATCTACCAATATGAATTGCACATCCATGATTTGTATAAGTTGGAAATTTTGTTGAATCACACCATGGGGTAGAGGTGATAAATACCTATTTTAAAATAGATATTTTCTTCTAATGTTAGGGAATTATACTTTTTCCTTCATTCATCATAGGTACTTTTCATCCTTAAATTTCTAGTTTTAATGCAAATTTAGTTTTGATGGTGGGAATTTCCAACATAGTGTTAATGACATTGATAGGATAGAAGATGGAGATTCCTTCTATCTTGATTATTATTGAAAATCATGGACCATAGTAAAGAAGTTTGCAACTGTTCACAAACCTCATGTGGAGGAAACTCCAAGAATAATCCAAATTTAAGTACAATTAGCATACTAGTAATTGCTACCTTGTTGTTGATTACCCTAATACATTCATCAGAGAGTGCCTCATATCTTCTTGCTTTAGGAATATATGTCCTTGCTATTTCCTCTTGCATAAATTATTGTGTTTATGATGTGAGTTAATCCATAAATATAAATTCCACCTCTTTTTTCTCATGTCCTTATCCACTTGTTTGAGATTTGCTATGGTTTGTCTCTTCCATGTCCATGACCTCTTGTTTATCCACCCCTAGGCCTTTTCCCCCTTGGCTATGAGAATCTCTTGAGTTTGGAAACATATTTTAGCATCATCTACAATCACCTAAGAATCACTTGTTAATTTTTAAAAATATTTCATGATTATCTTATCCCTTTTTGATCCTTTAATTTTGATCAAAATTTAAAAGATATAGCATTAATGATGTTTTGTGATTGTGAAATATTGTTTCCTAGGCTCTAAGTACTAAATCATCAAATCATTAATTAATTTGAATTAAGTTTTATTAATTTTTACATTAACCTTAATTTGTACAAAAGTAGGGCATATGCAAAATTTTCAAATTGTTCCTCAAGTATTTTTGAATGAACAAACTAGAATTTTAAATTGGAACATATTGCTCTTAGAGAGCTCTAAGCTCTTGACACAGCAAGAACTCCCTAAGCACTAGAAAGAAAATGTGAAAAAAATGAAAGGGATACACAAGTATATATAGCAAAATTTAAGGGTAATATTGTAGATGCAATATCACATCTGCAATATTGCAAGCATTGTAACATCATAGATAATATATCACTAACCAAAAATTTCATATTTTTGCTTATATTAAAGTTGAAATTTCATCATTTTCTTGCATCTTGTAAATTTTAGGATTGCTTAAGGGCTACTAGGCTTGAGTGTAGGTCCTACTCATGTCTAGAACATTAGAAATGATAAAAATAGATTGTTTAATGCTTTAGTTATATAAAAATAGGAAGATTTGAAGAAATTATTAAAATTCAATAAAATTTGATAAGAAGTGGATTCCATAATGATGCATGAAAGTAGAGAAGATGACTATGATGTTTAGAAGAATATTGAATTAGTTCTTAGTCTTTATCCCCAATAGTTGTATAAGTGGTTCCTCCCCAAAGTAAGCTTATGCTTATAATGCCCTTGTATAACCACATCTCACAATATCTATTAATGAAAAACAAGTGTCCCCTATGCTTAGTCATAAAAATCGTAGGTGTTCACATGTGACCTGATCATATTCTATGGACTAGACTAGCGATATACCTAGATCATTAATCGTGATCGTAAGTCACTATCATTCCAATTATACATGTGTGTTAGCCTTAGTTCATATGGTTAAGTGTAACTGAGGCATATGATTATTGATAGTATTTAGTCATGACTAAAATATTATTAAAGTACAGAGATTAACTAATTGATCTAATGCAAGCTAAAGTAAATCTTAATCTAACTTTGGTGATAAGTTGTTTCCAACTTCTTGTACATATCTAAAACTTATGTAATCTTTGATAGGTTACCAAGTATACACTGATGGGTGCACCATGTAACAACACTACTATATCAAATGGTAGCATATTTAGGTTCAAAGTTGCCCATACTCATTTTCATGGTTAACATGAAATTTATGAATAAAATGTTAGCTAAATGCATTTGAAAATAAAAATCAAGCTACATGCAAATGAAAATAAATTATATTAAAGTAAATTATATGCTAAATTAGAGTACTATATTGAAATGAAATAATCTATATATCTATTGTTGATCATGCAATGTGTCCATGTACATAGCACTTGAATAAGGACTCCATATAATCACTTCACATCACACCATGAGTACTCATTGACTGAAACTAAGTTTTATGAATATAAATTGATATATCTTTGTTACATTAAATGATCAAAGGGCTATCATCAATATGGTAAGTGGCACATTTATATAGGCATTTATTAACATTGCATCAACTTTGATGCATTAACATAGCCAAGCCTACATTAATGTTCTAGCATTAATGCTAATATGTGTTGATGCCAACATCACCCATGCTAGACATGAGGCCATGATCAAAAAGTCTAATCCCTTGGCACTAAGCACAAAGAAAGTTAATTTGTACAATCATGTCTTGGGGCATAATTTATAATGGCAAGCTTGTGGCAATGGCTACATTTCCATGCCATGATGGCATGGATGTAACAACCCAATTGGTGTAGAACGTGGGTGATGTAACAACTGCAAAGGTGGCATAATTGATGGTGGTGGTGCTAGGAGTTAGACGCATTATGCAGAGACATGGGATGTGGTTGTAACCGATGGTGGACATGGTGGAGAACATGGTGACAATGGTGAGAGTTACAAAGGTGATGGATGAAGTGGAACGTGATGGTGGTTACCTTGGATGAATGGTGGTAACCATTGGCATGGAAGTTACGATTGCAATAACCAATGGTATGTGGTAACCAAAATCAATGTTGGACATGGGCATTTAAAATCACTAGAAAAGCTACTATAAAAGGAGANGGGAGGGGGGAGAAGAACATCAGGGCCAGCCTCTCTCTCACATTGGGCACTAGCCTCTCTCTCACATTAGAGGCTAGCCTCTCTCTCACATTGAGGGTCATCATCTCTCTCATCAAGGCCAACCTCTCTCTAACATTGGGGGCCATCCTCCCTCTCATTGGGGGCTAACCTCTCTCTCACATTGGGGGCCAACTTCTCTCTCATCAAGGCTAGCCTCTCTCTCACATTGGAGGCTAGCCTTTTTCTCATTAGGCCTAGCCTCTCTCTCACATTAGGGGCCAACCTCTCTCTCAAATTAGGGACTAGCCTCTCTCTCATCAAGGTCCAACCTCTCCTCTCTTTGATAGCACATGTGGAAAATAGAATGGCATGTGTGCTAGGAAATAGAGGCTACAAACCATGTGTCTATAGCATGCTAATCTCTTCCCTTCCCTAGTAGATGATGATGGATAGAACTACTAACTACAATGGTGGTAGTGACGTGTAACAATAATAGGTGGTGTAGGCAATAGTGGAGTAGATCCCTTAGCCTCCCCTCACTCTTGTAGGCACATCAGCAAATAGTGTAGGCACACAGTGATAGTCAACACATGTAGTAGGATTTTCTCTTCTTTCTCTCTTTGATCATAGTGGTGTGCATGTTAGGTGACTACGCAACATGCATCAAGCACTTCTGATGACAATAATGTTGTAGGTGTCAAAAGAAATGGGGTGCATGAGGTTCTATTTTTCCTCCCTCCCAATGGTGATCAATAGGCATGTGACTCATGGTAGTTAGCAAGCAACATAGACAATGCATGACAAATAATAACATGCATAGTAGGCTCTTACGCAGTTAACATTAGCAACTACAGCAGGTGGTCTCTCTTCCACCAATAGAGGCCAACGGGTGGTAGTGTTCTTGCACCAAGAATGACCTTTCTCTCCCCCCGATGGTGGCCATACATGTAGATGGTGGCAGATAGCATGGTAGTGGTAGATGTGTTAACTATCTAGCCAATAGTGGTAGAATAGATCTCTCTCTCTCTCCCTCTCCAATGATGGTCAGGGTCTTCCTATCTGATAGTGGGCACCACCAGCAATAGTAGTAGGGACTATGAAAAAGTTTAAATTTTCTAGTTACCTACTATATTTTCATGGAGTCTTGAAGTTCAAGACAATTATCTAATTTAAATTCTCCTAACTTTTCAATTTAATTCACTTTTCTTTTGGAATGTCACATGGCCCTCTCTAGCTGAGACTATTCTCAGGTTTCCATACCCATATGGAAGGCACCCTAGGCAATAGTCTTATCAAATGAGTTTTTTTCCCATATGTTGGTGCATCCAAAATTTACTCATCAACACCTTTTTGGCACTAGAATGAGGGTCATTTTTCTAGCCTTTGTTTTTCCATTTTCTAAAATATTAGTTTTCTTGTTTTTTTTCTTGTTCCTAATCCCGTTGTGTTCCTATTTCAAAACTGTTGTTTCCCCTAGATTTTATTTTGTTATGCTTCCTATTGAAAACCCCTATTTCCAATCCCTTTATTTTTTTACCTTTTTTTGAAAAATTAATGCTTCCTATTTTCTGAATATTATCATTGTCATTATCAGAATCCTAAACCTTCTTTTCCCAGTTCTAATTTTGGTGGTCTTTACCTGTGTCTTAACTTTTCCCTTT
Source organism: Gnetum montanum (assembly GCA_015680685.1). NCBI lineage: Eukaryota > Viridiplantae > Streptophyta > Gnetopsida > Gnetales > Gnetaceae > Gnetum > Gnetum montanum. The sequence goes on along the minus strand of MNCI01019302.1, from coordinate 1,299,463 downwards.
GTCTTCTACATCTCCTTTTAAGATTTCTATTGTTGTGTTGTTCCTTTCACTTACATGTAATTTCTAGTTTAGGGGCTAAGTCTTGATGCCAACATCACCCATGCTAAGCATGGGGCCATGATCAACAAGTCTAATTTCCTGGCATCGAGAACAAAGAAAGTTAATTTGTACAAGCATGTCTTGGGGTCTGATTCAAAATGGCGAGCTTGTGGTAGTGGTTACATTGTCACACTATGATGGTGTGGACGTAACAACTTGGGTGCTATAGAACATGGATTATGTAATGGCTGTAGAGGTGGCATAACTGATAGTGGTGGTGCTAGGAGTTACATGTGTTACACAGAGACATGGGATGCGGTTGTAACTAATGGTGGACATGGTGGAGAACATGGTGATAGTGGTAGGAGTTACAAAGGTGGTGGGAAAATTGGGACATGGTGGTGGTTACCCTAGATAAGTGGTGGTAACCGTTGACATGGAAGTTACAATTGCAGTAACCGATGGTGGGTGGTAACCAAAATCAACATGAGACATGGGCATTTAAAACTACTAGATGAGCTGCTATAAAAGGATAATTGAAGGGGGGTGGGGAGAAAAAAGAGAACATCGTGGCCAAGATTTCTCACACATTAGGGGCTAGCCTCTCTCTCACATTGGGGAACAACCTCTCCCTCATTGGGGCCAACTTCTCTCTCACATTGGGGGCCATCCTCTCTTTCATCAGGGTTTAGCCTCTCTCTCACATTAGGAACCAACCACTCTCTCATCTAGGCTAGCCTCTCCCTCTCATCAATGCCAACCTCTCTCTCACATTGGGGGCTAGCCTCTCTTTCATTAGGGGCCAATAGGTCTCTTAGCCTTCCCTCATTCCTACAGGCACATTAGTATATAGTGCACGCATGTGGTGATAGTTAGCAACTGTAGTAGGGTTCTCTCTTCTTTCTCTCTTTGACAACAATGGTATGCATGTTAGGTGACTACGTGGTGAGTGTCAGGAGCTTCTAATAGTAGCAACATTGTAGGCATCAGAAGAAGTGGGGTGCATGAGGTTCTATTTTTCCTCCCTCCAACAACGGTCAATAGGTGCATGACTCACGATAGTTAGCAATTGACGTAGACAATGCATGGCGAATAGAGATGCATATGGCAAGCTCTTGCATGGTTGACATCAGCAACTATAGTAGGTAATCTTTCTCCCACTAGCAGAGGCTAAGGGTTGGTAGCATTCTTGTAGTGAGAACAAACTCTCTCTCCCTCTCGACAATGGTGGCACATGAAAATGGTGGCACATGAAAATGGTGGCAAACAGCATGGTAGCAATAAATGCATCAACTGTCTTGCCAATAGTGGTGGAATAGATCTCTCTCTCCCTCTCCCTCTTTGGTGATGGTCAAGGTCTTCCTGCCCAGTAGTGGGCACCACCAGTAATAGTAGCAGGGAATAGGGAAAAGTTTAAATTTTCTAATTACCTACTATATTTTCATGAAGTCTTGAAGTTTAAGATAGTTATCCAATTTAAATTCTCTCAACTTTTTAGTTTAATTCACTTTTTTTTTGGAATGTCACATGGCCCTCTCTAGCTGAGATTATTCCTAGGTTTCTGTGCCCATATAGAAGGCACTGTAGGCAATAGTCTCCTCAAAGAAGTTTTTTTCCTAAGTGTTGGTGCATCCAAAATTTACACATCAATAATATGTCAATGTAGTAAACTAATTCATTGTTCATCATACCTCCATGACTAATTACAAACTCATCCTCAAGTTAAAAACATTAGGAAAGAGTTTGTTAACAAGATGTAAGAGTATACATAATTGATTAATTAACTTAATAAAACTTAACTTAGATTTAAATTTTACATTAAAAAATTTATTTGATTGCTTGATAATTTAACAAAAGAAAAGAATTAGACATATTTTTCCTTATAAAAAAAAATGCATATTCCTTAAGTAATGTTTGGTAATGATGGCTTCTCATGGCTTGGTGATTCTTATGATTTACCAATTGTTACTTTTGTTGAACTCTTGAATTTAAATAGGTTTGTGAATGATGAACCACGATATCACATTTGTAATATCACATCCGCAATATCAGATCCAACCATGTGATGTTGGATACCCAATATCAGGGCTTGTCTCCTTGCCTATAAATAAGAGGTGGCACCCTTGGTTTTCACATTAGATAGTTAGACCCTTAGCTGAAATCTTGCCATTTTTTCCTTCCAAAGTTAGAATTATTTCTATGTTCCTGCAGTAGGAGTCATAGAGTGAATGGATCTTTATTCGAGCATTGTGTACCTGAGCACACTATGTGTACGAAAATAAAGACAAACTTTATGATAAACTTTGCAACATTCAGAATAGATTAATTAGTGTTAATTATTATTTAATTCTTTCCTAGTTTATTAATGATTTCTTTCACCCTACAAATCTCTTAGTGAAATACACTTAGTATGACTGCTTCGAGCATGTGTGTAGCGCTTGGTAGCCCAGTGACGATTAATGTTTGGTAATCCTAGCAACATTGCACTAGTTTTAGATGTGTACAGCAAGTGGAAATGGATACTAGTATTAGGAGTAATAAAAACTTGGTTAATTAATAGTTAATTTAGATTAGTTACTTAGTTATCTCTCTCCCCCTCCTTACTAGCCCAGGATATAAAAAACATAAAAACTATAAAAATCATATGCCTCAAGCTTACTTAACCATACAACCGTGACATACAAGTAAGTTTGGGAAGACAATGATTAACCAACCTATTATCATTCCACAAAGGTGCATAGGCACTTAGTCATTGGAATTTGACCAGATTGTGCATGAAATGCTCGTATTCATATGGTTGAGCATAGGGGTACCTCACCGCTCATCATTGGAGCCATTGTCAGGGACTTAGTTGTTTGTGCGCTAAGTAGAATGTAGGAAATCATTCACATCGTCGGAATGAACCCTTAGGGTTGATTAAGGAAAATATAATAGCACATTTCACACTAAACAAGACAAGATGTCTTCTTCTTCACAAAAAAGCACTTCATTACCTAGGACTAACACAAGAAGCAATCAGCGGCAGGATACACATGATGTTGATCCACCAATCCCTCAATAGTTTTGTGTGGTATATATTCACCCTGATGAATATGTCCCTGACTTTACCTTTATTCTCCATCAATATGAACAACTACATTGGTGTGACCTGGAAGGTAACATAGTGTTACCTCTTGACCATTTAGTCCCAAGTATGCTTCTTCATGCTCTCACACGAATAGGCATGCAACACTTACATGTAGAATATGTTGCACAAGACTATGATTCTAGAGACTATCATCCCCCAAAGGCACAACGTCAAAGGGATTTGCAATAGGAGAGATACCATAAGTCTTTGAAGGGAAAATGGTCCAAGGATGCCCCCCACATTTTAAGCGAAACTGAAGGTGATGAACCTACCTCAGGTCGCTTCCCACATAATGATGTTCCTCCCCTTGACTTTGGCCAAGGGGTTGTGTATCAAAACCTTCATTCTACTATTCATAACCCAAGTGCTGATACCAATGGACACAAAGTATCTGAAAAGAAACAAGGACACATGATAAAGGTGGGCAGTCTGATCGCAATCACAATTGAGGTAGAGGCCATTGAAGAGAAGGTAGTAGACACTATCATGGTGGAAGTTCTCCTTCTTCTTCACCTTCATCATCTCCTCCATCCTCTCCTTTAGTGTATGGATGCAACCATAGAGAAAAAGATCATGAGGATAAGGAAAAGCAAAGTGGAAGCCACAGATGAAACAACCAAGATAGAGGGTGAGGGAACTTTAGGGAATTATGACATAAAATAAGGGAGAGTAGGGAACAACATAGGCATCATAGATTCTATGAACGAGATGATCATGATGAACCCCTACTCACTACTCGAAGCATGCTAGACATAACTAAGGCTATGAGAGTTCTAACAAGGCACCAAAAAGATAGTAGGATCAAGAGGTTAGATATGAACAACATCCCACAATTTGAAGGGGGATATAACAATGATCCTCAAAATCACTTACAAGCATTTCATGATGCATGTGCCTTGCAAAACATAGAAAATGGATGGCAAAAACTTAAGTTATTCCCATGGACACTAGTAAAAGAAGCTGAAAGCTAGTACCGGTCCTTAGAATTAGAATCCATTCGTAGGTGGAGTACTATGTTAGAATTGTTCAACGATAAGTACCAAACATACTCCCGGGTGTCTAACCTATGAAAGAAAATCCAAGGATGGAAACAAGGAAGTTATGAACCCTTGGATGTTGCCATGGGTCACTATTATGCACTATTACATCATTGTCTAGGCCATGGTTATTTGTAGCAGGATTAACTACGCCATCTTGTGGATGGGCTTAGGCATGAGATGAGAAGAACCCTTGGGACTTATGCCCAAGGAAGGTTATCTGAGCTTAGGTCCCATCAAATTCATAGATTACTGGATCAAGTTGCTAAGAAAGAATGTGAGCTATGAAAGAGAGAGAGTGCGGAAGAATATAATCGAGATCCTTCCCTCCGGAAGAAGGGAGTAATATTTTGTGAGGATGAGGAAGAGTCACCACTCGAAGAGATGGTGAATAGGAAAACCTTGCCTATCCAAAAGTTAGCATTAGAAGTGCTGAAAAAGGTAGACCAAATGTGGGACTTCCTGGATAGTAAGTTTCAAATTGTTCTCAAAGTAGTAGAGGAGTCTAGAGAGCAAAGTAGTGATCATGACAAAAGAAAAAAGAGAGAAGTGGAAAATGCACATAACAAGGGTAAGGGTAAAGTTGCTATTATTGAAGAGGTTGTTGACTCAAATACAAACGATGATAGTGGATGCGAGATATGTTAATACGACCATCCTAAGGGATGTTGCCCTATGATCTCACATCTACAAGAGTCTAGGGTGTATGCACTTAATCCACATTTAAAAAAATGGCAAACATCCTAATGGTTACCTTATCCCCAAGGTAACCTAAGGTAGTTCCACTAACCTTTAACATATTATCCAAGTGGAACTCCACCACAACCAATTGAGCAACATCAACAATGACAACTCCCACAATCATGGGGAATGCCACCACCAAGGCAACAATATCCTTACCAGCAACTTGACCCATATGGATATTACATGCAACATCCAATCTCTCCACATGACTCTGTTGGTTACATTACCTGTTAACATCACTACCAAGCCCACGAGTACTATAGGACTCCCTCTTCTAGGGGAAATATTTCACAAGTGTACCATTCTTCAAATCTAGCCACATCTCTCCCACCAATAGCTCCATTACCACTTACTCTAGCAATGCAAGGTGAACTCCTTTCTTAGCCATAGCAATGCAATGCTGCAAGGGTCGTTAATCCTCAACCTACTATTAGTCTTGATAACTGTATGAAGAAAATACCTTTCTTCAAAACCAATAGCCCAAGGAAGCCTTTCCAATCACAAGAGGCTAAGTCTTTGGACGTCTCTATATCAAATAAAGCTTTAGAGCCCCCTTCGAGCCTAACATCACATTCAACACATATGGTCATGTTAACACATGCCGTTAGTAATTGGAGAAAATCTGGTCACCTTCCCAAGAAATTCTTTGATCCTGGGAGTCCCCTCATATATCTACAAATCACTGGGAATAAGCCATGCAAAGCTCTTTTAGATTTAGGTTCTGGTGTCAACCTAATATCCCAAGAAATGTAAAAGGCCTGGAACTTGCCCCCATTAAAAAAGAGCAACATCCATTTAGAGTTGGCTGACCAGTCCATCACTATTCCCTTGGGATTAGTGGAGGACATTGTTACCATTGTTTGTGAATGGTCATATCCAGCTGACTTCCTAGTGATTCAAGTGAACAATAGTAAGGGGGACTTCCCAATCATAATGGGAAGGACATGGCTAAGCACTATCGATGCACTCCTAGGAATCCACGATCTTTCCCTAGAAATATCTAAGGAAAATAATTTCAGAAAGATCAAGAAGAAGAAAGTCCCATGCATCATGTATAGTGACACAAGGTGTAATTGCATGCAGAAATCATGGGTTGTACAAATTTTAACATTTTCTACATGCAACCAGTGTGCACAAATGATTAATATACAAAGGTGCTTGTATGTAGTAGCCACATGACAAGAAGACACCTAGTGGCTAATAGCTGATCAAGAAAGCAACTCAGTTATATGCATGGAACTAACTCAAGGTTTGACTTACTCTTACATAGATAGCATAGACGCATTAGAGAAAGTCCACTACCAACTTCCAAATCCTAATCTCGAAAACATCAATTGGGAAAAGTTGGAAATTCCTAAGAAATTTAAATAGGAGCCCCTAGAGCTAAAACCATTACCCACTAGTGTGAAATACACATTCCTTAAGAATGGAAAATCAGTAATCATCAACACAAAACTTACTCCACAACAAAAAGAGAGTTTGCTAAAGGTAATAAAAAAGTGGTCAAAAGCCTTCACCTAGTCATATATGAAATTAACTGGAATAGATCCTAGGATATGCTAGCATAGGATTTACACTGACTCCTCCATGAAGCCTCGAAAACAACCACAGAGGTGATTAAATCCAAAGTTGAAGCAAGTAGTAAAAGAAGAAATTGAATAGCTTCTAAAGGCTAGGTTCATATACCCCATTACTGACAGTGAGTGGGTTAGCCCCTTAGTAATCATGCCTTAAAAGGGAGGAAAATGTAGGGTGCACATATATTTTAGGCTACTAAACATGGTAACATTCAAGCATCACTTTTCATTGCCATTTTTTGACCAAGTCTTAGACACAATTGTAGGGCATCGCTATTATAGTTTTCTAGATGGATATAGTAGATACAACCAAATATAAATTTTCTTAGAAGACCAAGCCAAAACTGCGTTCACCAGTCCTTGAGGAATGCTTGCATACAAACAAATGTCGTTTGGCTTGTGCAATGCCCCTGCAATGTTTCAACGCTTAGTTTTAAGCATATTACAGCAGCAGATAGGAAATGGGGTGGAAGTCTTTATAGATGACTTCTTCACTTATGAAGCAAGCATTGATCAAGCCTTGTATTGGTTAAAGAAACTGCTAAAAATATGTGTAGAAACTAATTTAAGGCTCAACTGGCAAAAAAGCCATTTGATGGTCCAAGAAGGCATAGTACTTGGGCATAAAATCTCACATGTAGGGATAGAGGTAGACCCTGAGAAAATAAAAGTCATCCAAGGAATTACCCATCAACTAGAAACTATCAAAGACATTTAGTCATTCCTTGGACACATTGGCTACTATAGGAGATTCATAGAGAATTTTTCAAAGATTTCCAAACCATTAGTAGAACTAACAAAAAAGGACGTACCCTTCGATTGGACCAGGGAATGTGAACTAGCTTTTCAAACTCTGAAACAGAAGTTAGTAGAAACACCCATTATACAAGCTCCTGACTGGTCCAAACCATTCCATGGCATGACTAATGCATCCAACTATGCCTTAGGATCTATGCTTACAAAATTAGATGACCGGTAACGTCCATATACATCCACTGTGCAAGTGAAAGTATCGCTGGTGCACAACTTAACTACACTACTACAGAAAAAGAATTAATGGCTGTAGTGTTTGCACTAGAAAAGTTTAGACATTATGTATTAGGATATAAAGTATTCATACACATAGATCATAGTACAATCTGATTCCTCATGAATAAGCCAATGGTAAACCCCCATATTATACGATGGTTGGTAATCCTACAAGAGTTCGATTTAATGATGATTGACCGTAAGGGCACCGAAAATGTAGTTGCTAATCATTTATCTCAGTTGCACTGGGATAGCAAGGAGGATGAGTACCCAATCTTTGGTCATTTCCATGATGAATTCCTCTTTGCTGGTGTAGTGAATAACCAATCACCCACGGAGATAAACTAGTATAGTAGCATTCTTACCTATCTCCTTACCCAACAAACACCACAAGAGTTAGACCTTAAGAATAAACAACAGTTTCTTCATAGAGCCAAGTACTTTATGGAGATCAATGGACAACTTTACAAAGTATGTCCTGATGGATTGGTTCAACGGTGTGTTCCCAACAAAGATCAACTGAGAGTTCTCCAAGATGCTCATGAGGGTCCTTGTGGGGGTCATTATGTTGGGAGACGAATGGCCATCAAGATCCTACTTGTAGGGTATTATTGGCCTACCTGGTTCTAGGACACCCATTAATTCATCCAATCTTGTGAGCGCTATCAATGTGAAGTAGAAATTACTACTAGAATGGAGGGTCTGCAACAATGGATTCAATTGTTAGAATCCTTTGACATTTGGGGAATTGATTTTATGGGGCCCATTACACCAATGTCCAATGGAAAATATTACATCGTAGTTGCTGTAGACTACTTAACAAAATGGGCTAAAGTAGCTATTGTTAAAGATTTCACATCATCTACATTTACATGATTTGTTCAACAACAAGTCATCAATAGGTTTGGTGTGCCGCATGCACTTATTTCAGACAATGGGACACATTTCATAGGTGTAAATTTTTGGAAGTTAATGCAATGCTTAGGGGTTGAACATAAATTGACTACACCATACCACCCCCAAGCGAATGGTCAAGCCAAGGTCACCAACAGGGAGATTACTAAGATACTAACCAAAACCATTAGTAAGTATAGGCAATATTGGAGCACTAAACTAAATGATGCTCTTTGGGCATATGAGTTAGTGTATGAAAAATCCTAATGCTCCTTATCCAAACTAAGCTCCATACACTAGCCATGGCATGTGACCTCAACCTTGACCTTGATATAGCACAAAAAAAAGGTTGATGACTCTTAACTTACTAGATGAGAACTGACTAGATATCCTATCATCTAATGAATTGCATAAGGCATTTAATAAATAATGTCATGACCTAAAAATTAGAAAAGTTAAGTATCAATCAGGAGATAAGGTTCTCTACGAAAACCCCACACATGTGTCAAAACGTACCAAATTTCAACCACTGTGGGAAGGACCTTACATCATCTATGCAACTTTTCCTTTAAGGGCCATGACCATATATAAACCTAAGAGCCTAGATAAGAGACTATTAGTCAACGTGCAACAAACAAAGCCTTTCCATGAGTTTGGAACAACTAGAACATATGCTACCTTTATAGGTGGCCAACCTTGCTCATTATTTCAAATGCGGGAGATGTCCACCTCTGCTAACCAATAAAGGTCCTTAGTTATTTTAAAATTTTTATTTTACACATTTTTTTGTACATTTCTTTGATCTTTCTTAATTTTTTTTACACCATCGTTCATATTTTTACCATTTCTTTGTGTGATTACTTTATTTTGTTTGTCACACAATAAGTGTTCATGATGGTGGCATGAATAATACCATATTGGTTGCTAATGTTTGGATTTTACCTTTGAAGAATGCTTTTGATATTAAGGTATGGTTATTTTGATTAAACAAGCAATGAGTCCACGTCTTTCATGCATCCATAAAATCCTATGGTCTCCCTTGGCTTGGAACTGTACAGTCCCTTTCCCTAATAAAATTGTTAACGAATTGGTGGCTGGGTATTTCTCAAAATAAGGAAAGACTCAAAGGATGAAAAAGGTGTGACTTCAAGGGGATTTGATGTGGTTATGCTAGCTAGTCTCTTGAGTGCTTGGATGCTTTTTTCCTCAGGTTTTTTGCCATTCTGCTGTTCATCAAATATCTAGAAGTTGAGTACATAAAAATTAGTCTTTGCATGGTGTGGTTCTCATGCAAAAAAAAATTAAAATAAATAAATATAATAATAAATAAAAAATAGTGAGAATTCAAAGCACACCCCTTAGACATAATAAAGCAATGTGGGCTATAAGCACTGGTTATGGCATTGGAAAGACATGTTACCCATGCTTAAAGGTTTCCTCTAACTAAGGCCCTTTATTGCTTCTTAATTCTCCATCTCGCTCTCCTTGGAATGGTGGTGAATTTTTGTAGAGGCATTCTTATTGCTTCAAGAGGATATGCTGGTCAAATGTGTTGATGCGAGGTCATTGAATATGATTTATTGAGTTTGGATTTGGAATGAGTTCTGCTCAATTACATTAACCACCAAACACACACCAAGGACTTTATACAACTTTGTTCTTTGGTTTTCATTCCATTCTCTCCTCTCCACCTTTCTTTTTCATTTTTCACCTCATTGCTAGTTTTATCATTTTTCCATATCTTGGTTGATGTATTATTTTTCCTTGGTAATTTCTTGTGGGTAAATTTTTTAACTCTTGCTTCTAAATGACATTCCTAGAGCCTACAGACTCTTTGGTCTGTGGGTTTGTCAGGGCATCAAGGGCATGAGCTTGCTTTGGGGAGGACCCACTGGCATTCCTTTTTGGTTCATTTTTTAACTTCTTTTCCTTAAATGTTTTCTATAATCAACAATTTTTGTTTCATCCCCATCTATGACATTCATTTTATTGGTGTTTCCATTGTTGTTTTTTCTCCATCTTTCTTATTCCTTATCTTTTTCCATCCTATCACTACCATAGGTATAATTTTAGTCATGGGGGTTCACTTTCAGCACGACCGCTTCAAGCATGCATGTAGTGCTTGGTAACCCAATGACGATTAGCGTTTGGTAATCCCAACAGCATTGCACTAGTTCAGGATGTGTACGAAAAGTGGGAACAGATACTAATATTAGGAGTAATAAGAATGTGATTAATGAATAGTTAATTTAGATTAGTTACTTAGTTATCTCTCTCTCTCTCTCTCTCTCTCTCTCTCTCTCTCTCTCTCCCCCCCACCCTTACTAGCATAGGATATAAAACACATAAAAACTATAAAAATCATATGCCTCAAGCTTACTTAACCATACAACCATGACATACAAGTAAGTTTGGGAAGACAACAATTAACCAACCCATTATCATTCTACAAACGCGCATAGGCACTTAGTCCTTGGAATTCAACCGAATTCTGCATGAAACACTCGTATTTGTATGGTTGAGCATAGGGGTACCTTGCCGCTCATCAGTGAAGGCTTTTATCTTCTTCTCTTTTGTCCTGGGATCATTAAATTTCTAGGAAATCTAGCCTATGGCTGCTATTGCAGGAACTTTTCAAGTATAGGATAAAGTTAAAATATTTCATGTGCATTGATGTACTAGGCTACAAAATGTTTATGCTCAATATCAAATTCCTTCACTATTTTCCTTAGGTTTTGGTAGTCTACCATTTTCTTGGTCATGTCCTTTATCACATCTATTTGATTTGTGAATTTAGTCTTGATGACCTCAAGCTTCATGGTTGTAATTTGTAGCTTTTGGAGCACTTCATGATGAAGCTTGTGCTCATTCTCATATAATAAGTATGACATGACCACTCACTTCTTCAACTCTATTTTAGGTATGCTAGTAGTTAGCATCATAAGATTTGGGTATTGTAAATTGATCAACTCCATGTACTACATCATCTCTTTAATTTTTGGATCCTTCATCTTGATGTCAGCATGATTGTAAGTGTGGAGACCATAAAAAATTAACTATCATGTATCATCTAGAATTTGATGTAGGATGATATTTATTTGGCCTTCATTAATTGGATCTCCTTCTCATGAACTTTTTTTAAGGTCCACATATTTCTTATAATGGTTTTTGATCTTATCATACTTGGTGGTATTATTTTTCCATGTGGTGATCTTGATTATGGAATTTTTATTAATTTCCCTCACTTCCTTTGTCAAGAGATTTCTATTTTTCATTGTCAATATGCATACATCTTCTTTAACTTTAGCCAACTGCTCTTGGAGATGCTTAAGATAATCCTCTATTTGATTCTTCTCCTATTCAATGTTTTGTAGCCTCTTATTTTTTGCAGCAAGACCTATCACAACCTAAAAATTTACAATGGTTTAGCTATTTAATTTAATGTATGTGATTAATTCTTTATTGCTGTCAGATACGCTTCAATAGATTAGCTTTAATATTCCTGGTTAAATCATAGGATTATATTACTATAGTTATTAGTATTATTGTTGTTAGTTTCTTACATAAGTAAATATAATATGCTTGCTAAGGTATTTTGTTAAAGTTTTGTATCCTTATTTTACTATTGTTGGAACTCAATCATAGATCTACTATATATTTTATGATTAATTGTTGGAATCTAATTATCCTTGGAAGCTTTTCTTTTTGTTAGTTATTATGCCTTTACAAGTATTTGACTATGCATATTTTATTCTTTATGCATATTTAGTTGTGTATATTTAATCTTTAGTATGTAAACTCAGTCATGCACATTTAGTAATGCATCTTTTATTTTTATTATGCACATGTGATTATATGAAACTTTGTTCATGGAGTAATCTTCAATCCCAACCCTATCCAGAGCATATTCCTTGTTACTTTTTGTCATTAAAATAGAACTCAGAGTTCATTTTAAATTATAATTAAATATTGCATAAATCAGTTTTATTAAGGAATTACTTTAGGATGATGTCCTACCTAAAATCTAACTTTATCAATATGCCTGGGATGTTCAAAAATGTTAGTTTTAATTCTTGGTTCACTAAAATTGGAGTTACAATTCTTGACATATCACATTTTCTTGTAATTATAAATTTTTAACATTTGAATTTGGAAACTATGATAAGTGAAGCTTAAATATGATTTTAGCATATGACAAGGTGGAACACTTGACAAGGATCCCATAGGTTCAAATGGAATTTAATTTGAAGTTTGTATTGTTATGAGTGTTTGAACATCAAGAGTATTAGTTAAGGGGAATAAAATGGAAAATGAACTTATAAAAATGAAAATGTTAAAAAAAGAATAAAATTTAAAATTATTTTTTTTAAAGAAAGAAAATGTGGTTAAAAGAAACCACATGAACTTGGAAAATTTATATGTGAAAAGGAAATAGTATAAAGTATAACGTATATGTTATATGTATAAAATATGTATATGCACTACCTTGATTTTTCCTACTGCCATGCTACCACGTTAGGTTAAAAGAAAAAATTGTGTTCCATCACATTTTTTTCATTTGAAAACTATTTCTTTTTCATTTTGAAGTTCATTTCAGCCTAGTTTCTTTCATTTTAAGCTTGTCTCTTATTTTTCTGATTATGTAGTATGCCCACATATCACATTGCATGTGATTCTTCCAATTATAAATAGATTATGGCCTTTGGTATGTCTCATTTCAAGTTTTGAAGGGGTTTATCATATGTTGGGTTTAAGCGAAGAAAAAACCTAAATTTTAGCATTGGGTAGAAAAGGAAGATACTAAGAAGATTCTAAAAGCCTTGCTAATTCAAGTAAAAAAGCTCAATTTACTTTTCTTATTATGTTACTCTTCTATTTTGCTATGGATTTTATAAGCCTTTTTTCTACTTACTAGTTTTAATGATTTTTAATGATTTTAATTATTATGGGGGTGTTGAACTTGAAATAATTGAAACATAGGTACACCCCAAGATTTATAGAAGTTTAAAACCCAATGCTACCTAGTAGAATCAAATCTATGACATGGGGTTACTAGGCTAAGACCTATGCTACTATGCTAATACCTCATTTTGGCAATTTTAATTATTATGTCAAGACCTTCCAAATTTTCATTAAGTTGGACTTATTTTTATATGGAAATTAGTATCTTAATCTTTTCCAAACTATTTAATGTATTTTTGGTGAAGTTTGGAATTGTGGAAACTTGCCTAACGTGTTTCTTAAATATTTTATGATTATTTTGGATCAACTCTATATATAAGTAGGCTTTTGCAAGACTTTTTATGGAATTTTGGCTATTTAAATTTTTTATTGGATTTTTTGGAATAAAATAATAATATTTATGAAATTGATTTTTCTTAGTTGGTAGTGGAAACCACGAATCTTTTAGATACCCCCATTTGCATGTAGTACTGGAGTGTTCTTTACGGGAATCCACCCTATGGAAACAAGAGCTTGGTTGGATTTTCTACCTTGGATTTTGATTCATAAATTCATGTCAAGCTGGGAAACTAGTTGAGGGCATGGCATTGAGCAGTTGAGTCTAGTGATATGCAGTAAGAGATATTCAAGATCTATTCCTCAGATGATATGTGTGCCTCAGCTGTTGAGGTTGTAAGTAGCAAGGCTATTACCAATACCTAGTCATGAGTGGCTCATTATGATCATAAGGATAATCCATTCATAGTAGTGAGGTTATTCCAAGACCTATTAATATATTCCTTTGGTAGTGAGGATAACCAAGAACTATCCTTTGGAGATTCCTAGATAAACTAAATATTTTTAGATTTTTTTGGATTTTTGGAAAGTTTGTGGCAAATATTTTGAATATTTAATTAGAAACCTTTACCTAGCCCATGTCCTAAGAATTTTGGTCCATATCATTTATGGTACAGGAATTGGAAAATAAAATAACCTTTCTTATTTGAGGGATTCTAACTCCTCTTGCATTTCAATGCAGAAATCCTAGAGTAGCCATTAAAACACGAGAAGATGAACATGGGATGGAAGGTGGATCAATTTGATATAAGATGGATGCTATGAACTTGAAAGATAATTTTTGTATATTTTGTGTTTTTATAAAATAGAAATCTTATAAAATTTTTGAATACTTGAGCCTTGTACATATTTTTGTGAATAAATAATAAAGTATGATAAATATGGATGTGTCATTTGTGCCAATTGGACTATGACATTTCAAGGATCATTTTGCATTTTGGCATGCACTATATGTTTGGGAAAAACTAATATTATTTTATTATATATTGATATTTTTAACTCTATTATTTAATTTGGTAAACTTCAAAGATGAATATCTTTATTTCTAAATGTTCAATTGAGGTGAAATAAGTAGAATTGAAATTGTTATTTTGCATATTATTTTATGATGCAACTAGTGAAAATTTTTGGCATCTACATTTTTGAGACTAAGCAAATCTCTATTTTTCCTTAAATAAATTTTATTTAATTATGTATGTGAGTGATATAAAATTTTTGTTGCGTTGTATTGCTCTATGACACCTATAACTCTATTTAATAATTTTTATCTATTTTAGAATTTTATATTTAATGACTAAATCAAGCTTAAACTCAAATACTTGGGGTTTCATAGAAATTCTATTAGTTAGTTGTAGGATTTTTATAGATAATTAATAGGAGTGTTACAAACCATATTTTTCTTTGCCAATCTAGTGATGTTCTTATTTAATCCATTAGCCAGGATGTCTAACAAGGAAGCATCCTAGGTGGATTTTTCTTTTTCCATTTCTATCTTTTGCTGCTTAGCATTCAATTGATTAAATGCTAAGTTGGTGGATGCTAGGATTTGATAGCTAGGCCTAGAGTTGTGTTATGTCATCTCTCAATTTTTGGTTCAATAACTCGCCCTACTGAAGTTGAATCTTAGCAACAACTAACTTTCCTTTGGTCTCAATGAGCTTAAACTAGGTTGTATTAATATGTTAAGGAATGTCAAAGATGTTTGGGATTGCTGATTTAGTTCCCATCAATTTATCCATTATCTCCTTGTATTGTCTACACTCATTCTTTCTATTTCCCATGTTTCAATCTCTACAGTTGATGGGACATGATATCATAGCCCATCCCCTTGTCTATAAATAAGAGGTGGCTTTCCCTTGTAAGATCATCTAGATCTATACCCTTAGCTAAACTTTAGTAGTTTTACCATTCTAGAGATAGAATAATTTCCATGTGCCTGCAGTAGGAGTCTCAAAGTGAACAGATCTTTATTCGAGCAATTTGTACTTGAGCACACAATTGTGTACGGCAATAAAGATGAACTTTCTGATAAACCTTGCAGCATATGGACTAAGCTAAATAGGATTTAATTACTGTTAGTTCTTAATTGATTTCTTAGATAATTAATCTCTCTCAACCCTCAACTCCTAGTTAAGTGCATTCAGTACAACCACTTCAAGCATGTGTGCTACACTTGGTAACCCAGTAACGAATAGCATTTGGTAATCCCAGTAGCGTTGCACTGGTTCAGGGTGTGTACGACAAGTGGGAATAGATACTAATGCTAGGACGATTAAAGCTTAGTTAGTGAAACTTATTTACTTAGTCTCTTCACCCTTTTCTCTCTTAGCATAGGCAATAAAAAGATAAAAGTTATAAAAATCATATACCTCAGACTTACTTAACCATACAATCATGACAATACAAGTAAGTCTGGGAAGACAACGATTGATTAACCTTAAGTGTTCCATAAGGCGCGTAAGAACTTAGTCCTTGGAGTTTGACCGGATCGTGCGCGAGATGCTCGTATTCGTATGGTTGAGTGTAGGGGTACCTCACCACTCATCAATAGTCATTTGAATATCTATCATTTCATCAAAATCTAGTAATGGTGTTTCAAAAAAATTTAATGCTTGATCTATATGATCAACCACCACTTCTATAACAATCTTTTACCCTTGATATGACATGATTATCATAGTTTTTCCATCTTTGTACTCTAGTATGATGAAGAAAGATGTTGCATTGTTAAATATCTAAGGCTACAATTCAATTAGTAGTGTAACTACAATACCTTCTATTGTAGGGTTGATTTGAATTGTAGTCTAGTTTTGCTAAGTTGTGAATAATTAGAAATTTCAGCCTATTGTCAACTTATAGTTTGAGCAACCTTTTGTAAATGGCTTATTATAGGGGGATAATCGCCTTCACCTTTAGCAAATGCCTAATGGGATGAACTTGGTGCACTTACTCTTGGTCTAGCACTTGCATGTTTTGTTGCTACTATGATGTTTAGTGATGATGGTGGTAAATCATTCTAAAGCCTAAGTGTTGGCTTTTCTTTCATTATTTCCTACCAAGACCTTGTGGTTATCCTATGAAGGACATAATTTGAATAGTGGGAAATTCCTCCTTTGTAGAGTTTTCTAACAATGCATAGAAAGTGGAGTATTTTCTTCTCTTTTTCATTCCTTTCAAAATGTTTTTGTATTTTTAAAAAGATAAGTTATGGTAGGTTAACTATGAATTTCCTACAGAGTGTTGTGCATGTTCTTGTAGAAAAATACATGACAATACTAGAATATAAAGTGGGATTGATATGATACAAAGGAAATCTTGAAGTAGATTCATTATTCTTAGGTAAGTGTGTCACACACCTTCTTATTAACTTTGTATGCTTTCTGTATCCATTCTTTTTTCACTTCCACATCTAACTAGGCAGGTAGCTTTCTACTTATGTCCCTGCATTAAGAATCCTTTGTTCTTCTACAATTGCATCAATAGAATTGAAGATGATGATATCATTAATCTTGATAGTTGCATCCTTCTAGCAATTATTCCAAAAGAGATACATTTCACCTATGCACAACTTTGCATTAGTTAACATGATGGGCTAAAGAAGAGATGCTTGTAGTTGCTCATAAAAATTTTGGAGTATGAACTCTAAAAATTATTTGAAGCTAGGATCCTCCACAACAACATTTTGAATTTTCTTTATCCTAATCTTCTCCAAGCATACCTCCATGAGGATTACCTTTAATTTTAGTGTTGGTTACAATGTTTCATCTTGCATAGATTAACTTGTCTATGTTGTAGGAATTTTCCTAAAACTTTTGATCTTTTTTTCATCCCTCAAGGATTCTATTACATGTATGGCTTCTTGTTCTTGTGATTGTTCATGTTCATATCCTTGTATACCTCTTGATATCTTTTCCTTACATTGTGACAGATTGTCTACCTTCAAAAATCATTTTGGCACCATCTACAATCACATTGATGATAAATTATTATTTTCTATAATATTTTATAATAATTTTACCCTTAATCAACATTAGTGTTAGTTGGATTTTGGAAAATTTTATTGCTTGAGCCCCTAGGTGATTACATTTTGCTATTACAAAGGTCCTAAGATCACTAAACTATCTTTCTTCTTCATTAATCTTAATTATTTTAGCATTAATTACCTTAGGTGTTCAAAAATTGTGGTTTTTAAATTATGGTTTAACTACCCCATGATATAGAGCTCAACTGCAAAAGCTCACAAATTTTTGAATGGGTGAAATTAGAGGTCTAGATTACAAATATCACATGTAGAAGGTCCTGAGCTATATATATATAAAAATTTGCATGATTGCAAAAGGTGAAAATTTTGCCTAATGATGGTTGCATATTTACAGTGTTTTTGTATAACATCAATGCATTAACAAGTGATGAGTGGCAAGGTACCCCTACACTCAACCATATGAATATGAGCGTCTCATGTGCGATCTGGTCGAACTCCAAGGACTAAGTGCTTACACATCTTAATGGAACACTTAAGGTTAATCAATCGCTATCTTCCCAAACTTGTATTGTCATGGTTGTATGGTTAAGTAAGTTTGAGGTATATGATTTTTTATGTCTTTTATCTTTTTAATGTCTTATGCTAATAGGGGAAGGTGAAGAGAACTAAGTAACTAACTTTCATTAACTATTCACTAACTAAGTTCTAATTGTCCTAGCACTAGTATCAATTCCCACTTGCTGCACACACCCTAAACCAGTGCAACGCTACTGGGATTACTAAACGCTACTCGTTACTGGGTTACCAAGCATTACACATGTGCTCGAAGCGATCGTACTGAATGCACTTAACTAGGAGAGTCAAGGGTTGAGAGAGATTGATTACCTAGGAAAGCATTTAAACATTTAACGATAATTAAATCCTATTTAACTTATTCCATATGCTGCAAGGTTTATTAGAAATTTCATCTTTATTACTGTACACAAATGTATACTTAGGTACAATTTGCTCGAATAAAGATCCATTCACTTTAAAACTCCTACTGCAGGCACATGAAAATTATTCTAACTCTAGAATGGTAAAACTACTATAGTTTGGCTATGGTCTAAGTCTAGATGCCTAAATTAGGGAAAGACGCCTCTTATTTATAGATGTTGTGGTGGGTTGCAATATCTCATATGCGATATCGCGGCTCATCATACTCCCATGACTGAATGAAAACTCATCCTTGAGTTCCTTACAAAATATTGGGAAGGTATGGGATTATTGACTTGAATGACACTAATGGTGAATGGGGTGACATGTGAATGGATCATCATTATAATACATGAAAAAATTAGTGTTCATGACAACAAGAATGAACACTATACACATTTGACATCCAACCTTATTTTGTAGCTAAGAGAGAAGAGAGAAAAGAGAAGAGAGAGAGAAAATAAGAAGTCTATTGCTGCCGATGCCAAAATTGAAATTTTTGTTGTCCATCCATAAGCATGCCATCAATCTTGTTCCTTGCATAATTGCTTCAGCATCAGTCCATTCCAAGTGTTCCCTCCAGATCCAATCCGTTGTTGTATGATTTCCATATGCACACACAACATAGTCTTATATTAGCAAGGATAAATGAATCACAATGTAGCTGATACCTTGCTTCAGTGTAAGGTCCATTGGCTAAGTTTTGATATGGCTAATGCAGATTTTGAAGATATAACACTAGTGACTACCCAAGGTGTAGGGGTTAAGAGAAATAAAAAAAATTGGACCAAGACCCCCATGACTAAGAGTGAACATTTGGTAGTGAGAGAATGGAAAAAGATAAGAAATAAGAAAGATGGAGAAAAAGAAACAATGGCAATGTCGATGAAATGGATGTCAGGGATGGAAATGAACAAAATAAAGGTTGCTTGCAAAAATGTTTAAGGAAAAGAAATTAACTAATGCACCCAATAGGAATGCCAGTGGGTCCTCCCCAAAGCAAGCTCATGCCCTTAATGCCATGACAATCCCACATTCAAAGATTCGGTGGGCTCTAGAAATGTCATTTGAAAGTAAGAGTTAAAGTCTTAACCACAAGAATTTACCAAAAAGAAAACAATGCATCAACCAAAATATGGACCATTGATACAACAGGAAATGAGGTGAAAAATGGAGAAAGAAGGATGGAAAGAAGAGAATGGGATGGAGTCTCAAGAACAAGGTGGTGTACAACCCCTTGTGTATTAATGGTTAATGTGACTTAGTAGATCTCATTCCAAATCTAGCCTCAAATAATACACATCCAGTGACTTCACATTAATACATTTGGCTAATCCATCCACTTGAAGTAACAAGAAAGCTTCCGCCAAAAAGTCACCACCATTCTGACGAAATGCAAATGGGAAAGAGTAGGAAATGAGAAAGAGCCTTAGTTAGAGGGAACATGTTTGTTTAGTTCCATAACTAGTGCTTGTAGCCCAAATGATTATTTCATCCAAGGGGTGTGCTTTGAATTCTCACTCTCTTTTTTTATGTGAGAATCACACCATGCAAAGACTTATTATTTTTATTAACTTAGCTTCCCAATAATGGAGCAGCATCAAAATGGTAAGGAAAACTCAGGAAGAAAACATCCAAGCACCCACCCAAGAGAATGGCCAACACAAATGCATCAAGTTCCCTTGAAGTCACACCCTTTTCAGTCCTTGAGTTCTTCCTTAGTGTGAGAAACGCCTAGTCACCAATTCATTGATAGTTCTATTATTAAGAAAGGGACTATACATTTCCAAGCCAAGAGAGACCATAGAAATTTATGAATGCATGGATGACGTGGACTCATTACCTGTTATATCAAAAGAACCATACCTTAGTATCAACATTGTAACTCAAAGCTAAAAACCAAACATTAGCAACCAATAGAATACAGTTCATACCATCATCAGGGGCACTTATTAAATGATAAACTTAACAAAATAAATAGACACAAAAATAAATGAAAAAAGTATGAACGATGTTGCAAAACAAAAACAAGAAAAGTTAAAGGAATTTGCAAAACAAAAATGTGTAAAAAAAAACTTAAAAAGGAATTGAGGGCCTCAAATGATCAGCATAGGTGGCCATCTCCCCCATGACTAAATTGAAGGGGGACAATCTGAAACAATGAGCAGGGTCATCCTCTCTCAGAGGTATTATGTGCACCAGCTATTCTAAGTTCATGGAAGGGTTTGGTTTGTTACACATTGACCAGTAATCTCTTATCAAGGCTTTTAGGTTTGTATATGGTCATGGCCCCTGAGGGAAAGGTTGTATGAATAATGTAAGGCCCTTTCCATAATGTTTGAAATTTTGTGCATTGTGGCACATGTGTGGGATTCTAGTAGAGGACCTTATCTCTTGGTTGGTACTTAACCTTTCAAATTTTTAAGTCATGACGTTGCTTGTTATGTGCCTTGTGCAACTCATTTGATGACAGGGCAACTAATCAATTGTTTTCAAGCATGTTTAGAGTTGCCAATCTCTATTTTTGTGCTAGATCAAGGTCAAGGTGAAGGTCACATGCCATGGATAGTGTATGGAGCTCGGTTTGAATTGGAAGCTTTGGTAGATTTTTGTATACTAACTCATAGGGGGAATAGCCTATAGGGATTTTTCAAGTGGAGTGGTATGCCTAGAGAGCATCATTTAGTTTAGTGCTCCAATCTTGCCTATATTTGCTAATTTTCCTCATTAATATTTTAGTAATCTCCCAGTTCATGACCTCAGCTTGGCCATTAGCTTGGGGGTGATAAGGTGTAGTCAATTTATGTTCAACCCCTAAGCATTGCATCAATTTTCAAAAGGTTGCACCTATGAAGTGTGTTCCATTATCCAAGATAAGTGCACGTGGCACACCAAACCAATTTACAACTTGTTGTTGCACAAATCGTGCAGCTGTAGATGATGTGCAGTCTATAACAGTAGTTGCTTCAGCCCATTTCGTTAGATAGTCTACAACAATGATGATGTAATATTTTCCATTGGACATTAGTGTAATGGGCCCCATAAAGTCTATTCCCCAAATTTCAAAGGGTTCTAAAGGTTGAATCCATTATTGCAGATCCTCCATTCGAGCAGTCATTCCCCCATCACGTTGACAATGCTCAAAAGTTTGGACAAATTGATGGGCATCCCAAAATAATGTTGGCTAGTAATATCCTGCAAGTAGGATCTTAATAGCCATTCGTCTCCCTGCATAGTGACCCCCACAAAGGCCCTCATGAGCATCTTGAAGAACTCTTAGTTGGTTCACATTGGGCATGCACCATCAAACCAAGCCATCAAGATAGACTTTGTAAAGTTATCCATTGATCTCCATGAAGTACTAGGCTCTGTGAAGAAACTATTACTTCTTCCTAAAATCTAGCTCCTGTGGTGTTTGTTGGGAAAGGCGATAGGTGAGAATGCTACTATACAAATTTGTTTCCATGGGTTGGTATTCACTACATCAACAAAGAGGGCTTCATCAAGAAAATGATCGGATATGACATATTCATCTTCCCTGTTGTCCCAGTGCAACTGAGATAAATGATTTGCAACTACATTCTCGGTGCCTTTTCGATTGATCATCATTAGATTGAACTCCTATAGGATTACTAGCCATTGTATAATATGAGGGCTAACCATTAGCTTGTTCATGACGAACCTGATTTCACTATGATCCGTATGAATGTACACTTTGTAGCCTAACACATTGTGCCTAAACTTGTCCAGTGAAAACACTACAGCCATTAATTCTTTTTCTGTAGTTGTGTAGTTAATTTGTGCATTGGCGATACTCCTACTTATATAGTGGATGTAATAAGGATGTTTTTGGTCATCTAACTATGTAAGTATAGCTCCTAAGGCATAATTGGATGCATCAGTAATTATATGGAATGGTCTGGACTAGTCAGGGGCTTGTAGAATGGGAGTTTCCACAAGCTATTATTTCATAGTTTGGAATGCTCATTCACATTCCTTGGTCCATTTGAATGGTGTATCCTTCTTCGTTAGTTCTACCAATGATTTGGCAATCTTGGATAAGTTCTCAATGAATCTCCTATAGTAGCCAGTGTGTCCAAGGAATGACCAAATGTCTTTGACAATTTTCGGTTGTCGGGTGATTCCTTGGATGACCCTAACTTTATCTGGGTCTACCTCTATTCCTGAATGTGAAATCTTATGCCCAAGTACTATACCTTCTTGGACCATTAGATGGCTTTTTTGCCAGTTAAGCCTTAAGTTGGTTTCTAAGAATCTTTTCAGCACTTGCTCTAATCGGTCCAAGGCTTAATCAAAGCTCATTCCATAAGTGGAGAAGTCATCCATAAATACTTCCACTCCATTTCCAATCTACTATTGGAATATGCTTAAGACTAGGCATTGAAACGTGGCAGGAGCATTGCACAAGCCAAATGACATTTGTTTATATGCAAACATTCCCCAAGGATTGGTGAACATTATCTTGGCTTGATCTTTTGGTGCTATTCATATTTGGTTGTATCCACTATAGCCATCCAAAAAACTATAATAGTGATGCCCTACTATGGTGTTTAAGACTTGATCAATGAATGAAAACAGAAAGTGATCCTTGAATGTTGCCATGTTCAACAACCTAAAATCTATACAAACCCTCCATTTTCCTCCCTTTTTAGGCACGATCACCAGAGGGCTAATCCATTCACTATCAGCAATGTGATATATGAACCCAGCCTTAAGAAGTTGTTCTATTTCTTCGTTTACTATTTGCTTCAATTTTGGGTTCAATCACCTCTGCAGTTGTTTCCGAGGTTTCATGGAGGGGTCCATGTACATCCTATGCTAGCATATCCTAGGATCTATTCCAGTTAACTCGAGGTATGACCAGGCAAAGGATTTTGACCACTTTTTTATCACTTTCAATAGTCTTTCTTTTTGTTTGGGAACAAGTCTTGTGTTGATGATCACCGGTTTTCCATTTTTGAGGGTCATATACTCCAAACCGGTAGGCAATGGTTTCAAATCAAGGGGCTCTTGTTTAAATCTCTCAAGAATTTCCAACTTCCCCAAGTTGATGTTTTCAAGGTTAAAGCTTGGAAGTTGGCAATGAACTTGCTCTAGTGTGTCTATGCTTTCAATGTAAGCACTAGTTATTCTCTCAGTTAGTTCCATGCATGTTAGTGAGTTTCTCTCTTGATCAACCATCAACCACTGGGTGTCTTCTTGTCGTGTGGCTATTGCATACAGGCACCTTTTTATGTTAATGTCTTGTGCACACCAATTGCATGTAGGCAATGCTAAACTTTGCATAACCCATGATGTATGCACACAATGGCACCCCGTGTCACTGTATGCGATGCATGAAACTTTCTTCTTCTCAATCTTTCCAAAAATTTTTCTCTTGGATATTTCCAGGGAAAGATCATGGATTCCTAGGTGTGCATCTATAGTACTTATCCATGCTCTTCCCATTATTATTGGGAAGTCCCCCTTACTATTGTTTACTTGTATCACTAGGAAATCAGTTGGATACGACCACCCACATACAGTGGTAATGATGTCCTCCACCAGTCCCAAGGGAATAGTGATGGACTAGTTGGCCAGCTCTAGTGGAATGTTAGTCTTCCTTAAGGAAGGAAGGTTCTAGGCTTTATCCATCTCTTGTGATATTAGGTTGACTTCGAAACCTGAGTCCAGAAGAGCTTTACATGGTTCATTCCCAATGACTTGGAGATAGATTAGAGGACTTCTAGGATCAGAGAATTTCCTAGGAAAGTGGCCCACCTTAATCTAGTTAGTAACAGCATGTGTTAAGATAACCATATGTGTTAAGCTCAATTTTTAGATTGAAGGAGGCCCCAAAGCCTTACTTGATAGGGAGGTGTTCAGATGTTCAACTGCTTGTGATTGTGAGGGCTTGGTTGGATTTTTGGTTCTAAAGAAAGATATTTTCTACATAAGGTTGTCAGAACCAACTATGGGTTGAGGATTCATAGCCCTCATGACATTGGGTTGCTATGGTTGAGTGGGGAGTACTCCTTGCATCGTTGGAGCAAGGGGTAATGGAGCTATTGGTGTGAGATTTGCGAATGGATTTGGAGGATGGTATGTATGTGGTGTGTCTCCCCTAGGAGAAGGAGTCCTATAATAATCTCGAGCTTGGTAGTGATGTTGTGGTGTCACGTGACCAACAGAGTCACGTGGAGAGATTGGCTACTGCACATAATAGCCATATGGGTTTGGTTTCTGGTATGGGTATTGTTGCTATGGTGGTGGCATCCCCCATGACTATGGGTATTTACATTGCTAGTATTGCTCAATAGGTTGTGATGGAGTTCCACTTGGATAATATGTTAATGGTTGGTGGAACTGCCTCGGGTTACCTTGGGGATAAGGTAACTATCGGGGTACTTGCCGTTTGTTAAGTCATGGGTTAAGTGCATATACCCCAGACTCTTGCAGATGTGAGATTATTGGGAAACATTTCTTAGAATGGTCATACTAGCATATCTCACATCCATCATCATTATTCGTATCAGAATCCACAACCTTGTCAGTGATGGCCATTTTTCCCTTACCTTTGTTATGTGCATGGTCCAAATCCCTCTTTTTCTTTTTGTCATTGTCACTACCTCACTCCTTAGACTCCTCTACAATTTTAAGAGCAATTTCAAATCTACTATCTAGGGAGTCCCACATTTGATATACCTTTTCTGACACTTTTGTTATTAATTTTTGAAGTGGTAAGGTTTTCCTATTCACCATCTCTTTGAGTAGTGACTCTTCCTCCTCCTCATAGAATCTTACTTCCCTTTTTCAGAGGGAAGGATCTTGGTTGTACTCCTTTGCACTTTCTCTCTTATGTAGCTCCTCTTCTTCCTTAGCTACTTACTCCAACAATCTATGAACCTGATGGGACCTAAGCTCTAATAATCTCCCTTAGGCATACGTTCCAAGGGTTCTCCTAGTTTCATGCCTAAGCCCATCTATGAGATGGCGTAGTTGATCCTACTGCGAGTAACCATGGCCTGGGCAATGATGTAGAAGTGCATAATATCGGCCCATGGTAGCATCCAAGTGTTCATGACTTCCTTGCTTCCATCCTTGGATTTTCTTTTACAGGTTGGACACCCGGGAGTACGTTTGATACTTATCATTAAATAGTTCTAGCATTGTACTCCACCCTTGAATGGATTCCGATTCTAAGGACCGACACTGGCTTTCTGCTTCTTTTACTAGTGTCCTTGGGAACAACTTTAGCTTTTTCCATTCGTTCTCGATGTTCTGCAAGGCACATGCATCGTGAAATTCCTGTAAGTGGTTTTGAGGATCAGCGTTATATCTCCCCTCAAATCGTGGGATGTTATTCATGTCTAACCTCTTGATCCTGCTATCTTTTTGGTGCCTTGTGGGAATTCTAATGGCCTCTGTGATGTCTAACATGCTTTGTGTTGCAAGTAGGAGTTATTTTTTTCATAGCATCTGTGATGTATACGTGGTTCCCTACTTTCCCTTCTTCCATGCTGTGATTCTCTAGAATGCCCTCATCCTCATTCCCGACTCTCTCGTTTAGGTTTCTCACTTTGCTTACCCTTATCCTCATGGTTAGGTTCCTTATGACTAGATCCTAATACTGAAGGAGAGGGTGAATGTAACAATGAAGGTGAAGAAGAAGAAGAACCATCTCCATGACGATGTTTCCTACCTTCTCTTTAGTGGTCCCATCCTCGATCATGATGATGATCAGAATGCCCATCCTTATCATGTGTTTTTGTTCCCTAGTTGAACACTTGGTGTTCATGGGGATCAGAACTAGGGTTGTGAATCATGGAGTGAAGGTTCTGATACATCACCTCCTCACCATCATTAGGAAGGGGAACATCGTTATGTGCAGAACCTATTGAAATAGGTTCACCACCCTCAATTTTGCTTAATACGGGTGGAGCGTTATGGGATCCTTTGCCCTTCGAAAATGTGTGGTAACTCTCTGATGAGTGGCGAGGTACCCCTACACTCAACCATATGAAACGAGCGTCGCACGCATGATCCGGTCGAACTCCACAGATGGACTAGTTGTGGCACTTAGATAGTTAGCCTTAGGTCGCAGTTCGCTGTCTTCCCATCTAGACTAGTTTTGCATATGTCACGTATGGTTTAGTCTAGATGAGGTGTATGATGTGTTCTAATTCTAACGCTACTCCTGATGGTAGTGGAAAATAATATTAACTAATCTAAGCTAAGAGGAAAAGGGTAAGAAAATCTAATCTAGCCTAAGTGTGACAAGCAACCGATTCCTTGATCAACCGTACACATCTTGGACTTCGTGCATGACTGCCACTGGGACTACCAAGCATAGGCCTAGGTACGCCACTGGGATTACCAAGCGCAGACCCCAAATACGCCACTGGGTTACCAAGCGTAGATCCCCCTAGCTACACCACTGGGCTACCAAGCAGTCACACTTAAATGCTCGTAATCAAGTCGTACTCGTTCCGCTTCTAGGAGTTTAAGGGTGAGAGACTAATCGCGATGAGTAACCGATTCCTTAACTAGCCGTACACACCCGTAGATGCTCGTAGCTAAGTCGTACTCACACCACGCTATGAAAGCAATAAATAACATGAAATAAATAACAATAAATAAACTAAGTGAATGCTGCAATGATGAAGTAATCTCAATCTTTATTGCCGGTCATGTGCATGTCCAAGTATGGCACACTCGAATAAAGACACCATACAATCACATTCACCACACTGCGGGCAGACACGGGAAAATTCTAACTCTGGAGGGATCAAACTACCAGAGCTTCGCTACACTAAAACTGGGATGTGAAATGAGGGAGAGCTGCCTCTTATTTATAGGAATTGCGGCTGGCTGCGATATCGCGTACGCGATAGCGCATACGCGATATCACGGCCCATGATACAACGTGGCCCATGATACAACGTGGGTGCCTTATCGTGGGTGCCTTAACGCGGGTGCCTTAAGGCGACCGCCAGCACTATGAGCAATTCAGGTCTCATCACTCTCCTATCATAAGTCCTGTTGACATTGCGCTTTTGGGGGATGGTAGTCCCTTGTGTCGTAATCACATGCAACGTACTCTATGTACAATTGTGACATGCATATTCGTGCAAGAGCACTAAGGAGCATGTTGGGGATTGCTTGATCTGGAGGCAACACTATGTTACCCTCCAAGTCTCTCCAATGCAATTGTTCATCTTGATGAAGAATAAAGGTAAAGTCAGGTATATACACATCATGATGAATATATACCACATAGAATTGTTGAGGAACTAGCAGATCTTGGTTACGTGTGTTGTGCCGCCGACTGTCTCTAGTGTTGTTCCTAGGCAATGAAGTGATTTTGTGTGAAGAAGAAGACATTTTTATCTTGTTTGGTGTGCTAATTACTATTGTCTTATTTTTCTTTTAATCAACCATAAGGGTTTTTTCTAGCATCCCAATGATATGAATGATCTCCTATGTTCTACGTAGTGCACAAACAACTAAGTCCCTTGCAACAGTGCCAATGATGAGTGGCAAGGTACCCCTACACTCAACCATACAAATACGAACATCTCATGTGCAATCTAGTTGAACTCTAAGGACTAAGTGCTTATGCACCTTAATGGAACACTTAAGGTTAATCAATCCCTGTCTTCCCAAACTTACTTGTATTGTCATGGTTGTATGGTTAAGTAAGTTTGAGGTATATGATTTTTATGTCTTTTATCTTTTTAATGTCTTATGCTAATAGGGGAAGGTGAAGAGAACTAAGTAAATAACTTTCATTAACTAATCACTAACTAAGTTCTAATTTTCCTAGCACCAGTATCCGTTCCCACTTGCCACACACACCCTGAACCAATGCAACGCTACTGGGATTACCAAACGCTACTCGTTACTGGGTTACCAAGCGTTACACATGTGCTTGAAGTGGTCATACTGAATGCACTTAATTAGGAGAGTCAAGGGTTGAGAGAGATTGATTATCTAGGAAAGAATTTAAACATTTAACAATAATTAAATCCTATTTAGCTTAGTCCATATGCTGCAAGGTTTATCAAAAAGTTCATCTTTATTGTCGTACACAAATATGTGCTCAGGTACAATTTGCTCGAATAAAGATCCGTTCACTTTAAGACTCCTACTGCGGACACATGGATATTATTCTAACTCTGGAATGGTAAAACTACTATAGTTTGGCTAAGGGTCTAGATCTAGATGTTGAAACAAGGGAAAGCCGCCTCTTATTTATAGATGTAATGGTAGGTCGCGATATCACGTACATGATAT
>MNCI01019302.1:1223610-1253633 GCA_015680685.1 Gnetum montanum | reverse complement strand
CCGCCATGTTGGGGGTCAGCCGGGTTTTTCACGTGATCTTTTGTGGGTTTCCAGGCCCCCCCCCTCTTCGGGGTGGGCCACCCCCGCTTGTACTTGTATAGTCGTGTACCATTCTTTCAATAATACATTCCTGAACATTCTCTCAAAAAAAAAAATAGTTTAAGCTTCTTTTAGTCATTCTAAGGATTGGTACCAACTATTAATTCATTTAAATCTTTCATGGTATAATCATTATGAAAGGCTTGCAAATGGTGTTGTGGATAAGCATCATAGCCTCTCTCAAATTTGAAAATATTGTTTTTATCAAGTTTTCTAATATAACTATTTCTTTGATGCCTAGTTGATATATATATATATATAGACTCCTTGATTTAATCATACTCCTAGTTGTGAGAAGAGGTTCATCATAATCATCTCATTTATAATGTTCTCTATCATAACCATGACCTATTTTGTGTTTTCTACTATGTGATAAGGATCAAACCATTTTTGGATGAATGTGATTTATCGTATAAATCGTAGTGCTATCTAATTATAAGCTTTAAGGATGATGTTGAGTGAACTGTCAAGAGCATTAGTGTATATCATTGTGTTCAAGAAATATAAAAGATATCATAATACATATGATAGAAGTAAGAGCCCATGTCATCACGGTGAGAGATAGAAAAAATATATATAATTTTATCTTTTATAATTTTTATGAATTTTATGATTATAAAAAATAAACAATAATAAAATGCATGAATTTCAATCTCTCTTGGGAATAGGCACAATGCTCATGTTGTAATCCCTCTTGGGGATAGGTGCAACATGACATACAAAATGCAAATAAAATGGCTTTTAGTCATACCCTCAATGATCTAACATAATGTTGTACAATCATGACCTCCTTAGTTAAGGTTTAATCATTGTAACTTATGAAAATGAGAATTAAATAAATATTTTTATTATTTTAATGTTTTATAAATGTTTACGATATTTTAATGTTTAAGGCATCAATGGCAAAATTATGAAAAGAAATAACCTTTATTCACCATGAAAACACTGGATTCCATATCTACTAAATGGTTTCAAGCTATGTAAGCATGATAGCACTCTAATAGACTCTAGTTGCACTTGTGAAAGTGATGCCTCAAACAAAATAGAAAAGGAATCATCTTACCTAAGGTAGAAAAAACTCTTCACACAAAACTAGATGCCAAAAGCTAAATGAAAATGCTTCCCATTAAGTTTTTTTTTATGGGAGAGCTCATCTCACATATTTATAATTGTCACATGTAAATAGAATGTATTCTCTAGTTCTTGAGTGCTAATGAAGGCTTGTCAATGTAACTCAAATTGACCCTACATGCATGAGAAGTAAAGTTTGATAAACCAAGTTTGCCAAGGGGTGCACGAGTGCCCTTATGTTGATGCATAAGATGAGCTAACACAATGTAGTTAGTGCACCATTCCCAACACCCCAAAAAAATTACACTTTCTTCTTTTTTAATCAAGTGCATGCTATAACCTAAGAAAGCATGTTAGAAGGATCCTAAGACATTCAAATGAAGCTAGAATCATTATAAAGAGCTTGGAATTGTACATAAAAACTTACAGTGTGACTCAATGGAAAAAGGTGCATCTTAGAAAACCAAGAACCACTACTAAACACACTAGACCATAAACATAGGATACATGAACTACTTTCAAAATCCATGGCTTACAATCAACTTACAAAATGCCACTAGAAAACTCATCATTCCTCCATGACTAAGTTAAGCTAGTCCCATAACTTTAACAAAATTAGAACTAAACACATGATATAATCAATGCAAAGGAATAAAATTGCATAGATATATAGATCATTAGTACAATGTAATATAATATGAGCCATCTCATCAAGAAGTATGAGAGGGTGATGGCTAAGAGAAGAAGCCTCTTGAAGTGCCTTCTTGGTATGGAAAGAAATTTGAAGAGCTAGATAGGGACATATGAAATTGTTAAAGTTATGCATCTAGGTCCATCATTCTTAGTCAAAGCCACCAATTCTATTCATGCATTAGCCCTTTCTTTTTTAGAAGTTCTTAACATCATTCCTTAGCATCAATCCTAAACTCCTCATGACTCCTCTTCACCTACAAGAGCTTGCACTAGGCTATGTCCAACTTGACCACCACTTGATGAGGTTCTCTTTTGACTCTATGCATGTAAAAGCTTGGATCACATAAACACACCTCCTTTATTCTACTTGCATGTCCTTCTTAGCTTCCTTGAGTTTCCTCTCAATGATAGTGATAGTTACTTTCTAGAAAAAGACATACATGGTTTCTAATAGTTCCATCTTTTCCTGCAGAGTTGATTCACTTCTGGCCATTCATAAGAGTTTGGTATGTAAGGTATTAAATTTCTCCTTCATCTCCTTCCTCTCTCTAGTTACATGTTTATTTAATAGAGCTATAATTTTGTGCAATCGATGCACTTTGACATCCCACGTTGCTTACTTAGCTAGATCAATTTTTTTGAGCTCATTTATTTCTCTAGTAGTGTTGTTTACATAATATTTCCATAAGTTCTAGAACTCTTTCTCCATATGAAGGTACTTCTTTTGAAATTGGATCATGATCTAACTGTTATCCACTAACCTTTATACCTATTAGAAAAGGAAGATCATTGATTTCTCCTTTTCTTGACTCATTCTTTTCCATTTCTTGGATTAATGCTTTAACATTTTGATTGGTCACTCCAAGCTATATTTCATAAACATGGCTGCTTCACAAACCTAGCTCACCTAGAAAAGTGTAGCCTATAGGAGATCAGTCTACTCCTCTAAAGTGATTTTGAAAGCCATTAGTACAAACAATGTAATGTGTTCAAGCTCTTCATGTAACCATCATAAATTTTTCTAACTTCTCAACATCCCCCATAGATAAAAAATTCTATTAGCATCAACAATCTTTAATATACCTCATTCCTTGATGAGTTTAGTCTCCTCTATGCTATTGAAATTTCTCAATAGCAACTCGGCACTAGGATCAGCTCTCTACTTCTCTTCTACCTAGTGAATAATCCTAGGTTGATTAATGGGTACATGGATGACTTTTACCACATGTTGGATATTGCACATGCTTCACCTTGATCGATGTAATGAGAAAACACTCCAAGAAGGCACATGAGTTTGAAACTAAATAGGAGAACTCAAATAAGCTATGAGTGGATCATCTAGTAAGGGAGGAGGGAACTAGAAGAGATCCTCTCTTATCGCCTCACCATCCATGATGGATTCCATATTCTGTAAGAAATTACTACCAAGGTCATCCAAACCTTCAACATGAATTGTGCTTTTCCTTTATCTTTAAAATGCATTACTACTGAAAAATTGCCACTGGGAAGACATTCCTAGCTTTGCATAATACTAAAACATAGAGGTTAGGAAATGGTTTTTCTAGGCCATTGCACCTACATTTGGTGAGATTCTTGAGATGTAATTTTTATTCTTGTTTAGCATTGTCAAAATTGGTCTAAAGACTATATATGAGATGACTTGGTGAAAAGCATTTCATCCTTCAAATCAAGTACTACTCTAACAACCTCTAGGCATTTCCTTAGAGAAACCTTTATTACATTCTCCTAGTTTACCATTCTTGTTGTTATGGGATGTCATTTCACATGGTTGACTATGCTTGTTAGTTCATAGAGTTTTTGGATCATTCCTAGAGAGGCATAGATCTCTTTCTTCTCCTAGCCATATGTTCAATTTTTTTATCAAGATGTTGTAGAAAAAATTAGGAGGTGTTGATAACATACTTCCCTCTCATCATGGACATAACTTTTATCTCATGAGTAGAGATACCTGATGATTGGTTGGTGGGAAAAACGTTGTGAGTAAAGGATTTTCACATGGCATTATGGACCAAGAAAAATTTTAAACATCTTCACCTATTCTTTATCCATATTAAAGGCCTTAAATAGGGCCTTTGACTAAAATATTTTGGATCCATGACTAAGTTTGTTTTTTCTTTTTGGATCATTAGGAAATCCCATAGCCCTTAAGATTGTCCATGTGGAAATAGACACAAGAACTTCACTAATGAAAGTCATGGCACCAACAGTAGCAAGGTTTTGATAGAATTTATCTATCTTACATCTATATCATGTGAAGTATTTAGTGATATGTTTGTAGAATCCTATCTACTATAGTATCTCCTCAAGCTTAGAAGGACCAAGCTTAAGATACTGATGATAATTTTTTTCCTTATGAATTATTTGCTATTCGACATCATGTGCATCCACACCTTTTTGGATATCATTAGCATCCTTTTCTTCCTCTTCTATTAAATCATTTAACACTTGTTTAATCCTCTACTATTGCACACATGCTTGACCTAAAGATTGATAATGTGACTTCCTATCTTTTGATCTACTTCTAGGTTGATGAATTAATGTTTGATGTCGATCATGATGTCGAGTACACAATGTTGCATACACAACATCGAGGCCTAGATTTGACACTAGTTGTTTGATGTTGGGGTATATACTTTGAGTCTATAAATAAAATGCCTAGGCTCTAGTTTAGGAGTGATTCACTAGTCAATTTTTAGTTTTCAAGCAATGTAGCAAAGCTCTTACTGTTTCTTCCCCTAGAGTTAGAATATTTTTTGAGTGCCCACAGAAGGAGTCTAAAGTGTGTATGGTTCTTTATTTGAGCACTAATGTACCTGAGCGCAACAGTGTGATTGGAATAAAATGAACTCTTTTGATAGTCCTTGTAGCACTAAGAATAGCTTAATATTTTCCTTATTGAATTTTACTTTCTTATTCTTTACCTTAATGCATTTGATTAAGCTATTTAATTCTAGCAATTAATGAACACAATTACAACCACTTTGAGCATTCATATGGTACTTGGTAACCCAAAAACACTTAACATTTTGTAACCTAGTAGTGCTATATGTGTTCAAGACATGTTCGAGAAAGTGGGGTAGTTACTTGTGTTAGTCTAGATAGACAATAGACATTAGTTTTCAATACACTCTACCCTTATTCTTGTTGTAGGAAATTAGATCCATAAAATATAAAATGATAAAAATTCATACACCTCAATTACACTTAAACCATACCCTTGAGCCTTAGAAGTGTAGTTTGAAAGACAAAAAACATTCTCAATGTCATTTCACTTCCTAGAGAAACTAGTGTATGAGATAATTATAGGTCCACATAATTCAACTAGATCACGCGTAACACCCTAGTGATTTGTATGGTTGGGCATAGGGGTACCTCACCACTCATCATTGGTGTCATTGGTGGGGATCTTTTTATTGTTTTGTGTGATATCTAGGACCCAATGAAAAGTATTTAAATCATTAGAATTAGCATGAGAGTCATATATTATTTTACAATTACTACAACAAATTCTTAGAGCACACTGTGATTTTTTGTTTTGCTAATTGCAAATGTATTCTTTTCACAGGAGTGCTTCTTCACCTAAGCCTAATAACGTTCATCCATCAAAGCCTCAATAGTGTTGAATTACATATACTCATCCTAATGAGTATGTGCCAAACTTCACCTTCATCTTACACTAGGATGAACAACTGCTATGGTGTGACATGGAGGGCAACATTATGTTGCCACCCGATTGTGCTACTCCTGCAATGCTCTATTAAATGCTTGCATGGTGTGTTCTTCAAGACTACCATGGGGAATATATCATGAAAGATGTTGATGCTAGGGATTATCATTCCAATAAAGCACAATGCCTATCGGATCAGTAGCTAGAGCAGCACTATGAATTTTTGAAGGGAAAAGGGCTTAACAATTCTCCATTCCTGTTGTACCAGCTAGCCAATGGGGAACCCTTCTATAGGGATTTTCCACTTAATGACGCTCCTCTTTTTGACTTCAATGATGGAGGTTATGACCAAAATCTACACTCCATAGTTCACAATTCTGATTCTGGTAATAAGGGATCCAATGACAAAGATGGAACCAGAGGGGCAAGTCAAGATAGGGATGCCAACAAGAAGCATAATTGTGATTGTGGTTGTGATCATTGAAGAGGTAGTAGTAGGCATTGTGATGGTGCTTATTCTCCTTCCTCTTCTCCTTC
The DNA here is from genome assembly GCA_015680685.1 of Gnetum montanum. NCBI lineage: Eukaryota > Viridiplantae > Streptophyta > Gnetopsida > Gnetales > Gnetaceae > Gnetum > Gnetum montanum. The sequence goes on along the minus strand of MNCI01019302.1, from coordinate 1,247,545 downwards.
ATCATCATCTTCTTCTTCTAGCTCCAACCATGACCATAGAAGGCAAGATCATGATGGAGGTGATCAAAACAAGCACAATGACTGATAAGACCAAAATAATCAAGGGGATTATTGAGACAAGTAAGATCAAGGATGAAAATTTTCAAGAGAGGCATATTTCCATGAATGAAGGGGTAGTAGAGGGCATCATAGGCACCACGATCAAGTCCTTAATGAGCCTCTATTTACTACTTAAAGTATGCTTAACATCATAGAGGCAGTTAGAATTCCAACAAGGCATGTGAAAGACAGTTAGATCAAATGGTTAGAAATGAACAATATCCCTCAATTTTAAGGAGGATATAAATTTGATCCAAAAAATCATCTTCAAGATTTCCAAGATTCATGTGCCTTGCAAAACATAGAGAATGAGTGGCAAAAACTAAAGTTGTTTCCTCGGATACTCATCAAAGAAGCAAAGAACTAGTACTAATCCTTAGAACTGAAATCTATTAGATGATGTAGTACCATGATTGAAATGTTTAATGATAAGTATCAAACATACTCCTGGGTGTCCAACTTAAGGAAGCAAATTGAAGGGTGGAAACAAGGAGCATACAAACCTTTGGATGCTTCCATTGGCTAATACTATGCCTTGATGCACAAATGCCCTAGCCATGATTATTCTCAATTGGCTCAACTCCACCACATTATAGATAGGCTTCATAATGAAATGAGGAAAACCATTGGTGTCTATGCCCAAGGGTGATTGTTAGAACTAACTACCTATCAAGTACAAAAGTTAATAGAGTAGGTCACCAAAGAGGATGGTGAACTAAGAAAAAGAGAAAGTGCAAAGGAGTATAACTACAATCCTTCCATTTGTAAGCAAGAGGTTCAATTCTATGACAATGAGGACAAATCCATATTTGATGAGGGAATGCATAAGAAATCCTTTCCACTTCAACAATTCCAATCTGAACTTACAACTAAGGTTGATTAGTTAAGGGACTCCATGGATAGTAGATTTCAAACTGTCCTTAAAATTCTTGAGTAGTCCTGAGAACAAGGTAGTGATCATGAGCGTAAAAGGCGCAAAGAAGATGAACATGAATATTACAAAGATAAGATAAAATTGTTGTAATAGAAGAGGTTTTGAATAGTGAATTAGATGATGGTCGTGGATGTGATGTTTGCTAGTATGAACATCCTAAGGGATGTTACCCCATTGTGTCACATCTTCAAAAGTTTGGGGTGTATGCCTTACATCCACGATTACACAAAGGAAAATATCTAGAAGGTGGCCTTATCCTTGAGGTAATCTCTAATAGTACTACCAACAACAATCTTATTATCCAAGTAGAGCTCCACCACAACTATATGATAAGTACCAATAATGGCAGTAACCACAATCATGGGCGTTTGCACCACCAAGGCAATAATACCCTTACCAGTAGCCTAATCCATATGGTTACCACGTTCAGCAAGCCATGTCTCCATGTGACTCTTCCAGTCATGTTTCTAATATTTAACCTTACTACCATCCTTTTGATTACTATCAAACTCCTTCTCCACATAAAACAAGGAATACCACATCTTATCCTTATCCTCCTCTTATCCCTACACATACTCCTGCCCTAGTTGCATAGCTACCACCTACTCCACCAATGCAAGGTGAACTGCCCACTCAATTACAACAATGTAATGCTATGAGGGCTATTAATTTGCAACCCAATCATGAATCAAAGGGGTCAATTACATAATAAAAAAAGGTCATCTTTCAACCCCGTAGTCTAGCTAAGCCTTCACCTACATCCATGGTTGACAACCCTACTTGGGCCTCTTCCTCCATATCCAATTCCTTCAAGCCTCCTTCAAATGAAACTCTACCAATTACTTACACCATGTCTGATTGGATCCATGTAGGAAACCTTCCTAAGAAGATAGTTGATCCTAGAAGTCCTTTAATCTATTTGCAGATTACTAGGAAAAAACTGTGCAAGGCTCTTCTCATTTTAGGTTTTGGTGTTAATTTGATTTCTCATGAGATGTACACTACTTGGAACCTATCTTCTCTTAAGAAGAGCGACATTGGATTGGTATTGAAAAACCAGTCTATCACTGTTCCATTGGGACTAGTAGAAGACATTGTGACCATTGTCTATGGGTGGTCTTATCTTACTAACTTCCAAGTAATCAAAGTGGAGAATAGCAAAGGGGACTTCTCAATCATAATGGAAAGCACATGGTTGAGCATCATAGATGCAAGAATGGGCATAAGAGATCTTTCCCTAGAAATATCTAGAGAAAATGCATTTGGAAAGAGTGAGAAGAAGAGAGTTTCATGCATTGCGTAGAGTGATAGAAAGTGAAAATGTGTGCAGAAACTTTGGGCTATCATGTAATCATTCATCTCTGCATGCATGAAGTGTGTTCTAGAAGTAGAAATTCAAAGGTGTCTATACATAGTAGCCACCAAACGAGAGTGCACCTAGTGGCTGACTGCTAATTCAAAAAGTAGCACAGTTTTCATGGAACCAGCTGAGAGCTTGACATGTGAATATGTCACATGCATGGGTGAACTTGAGCAAGTTCATCATCAACTCTTTGATAATACAAATGATGATACCTATTTGGTAGAGCTGGAAATTCCTAAGAACTTCAAGCAATAACCCCTGGAACTGAAAACCTTACCAGCTAGAATGGAATATGTATTTTTGAAAAATAAGAAGTCAATTATAATCAATGTAAGACTTGCTCAAGAATAGAAGAGATGTTATTGAAATTAGTTAAAATATGGTTAGTATCTTTTACTTGGTCATATCCTATACTCATAGGGATTGATCCTAGGATATGACAACATTGCATTTATACTAACATGGCCATGAAGCCAAAATGACAGCCACAAAGGAGGTTGAACCCCAAAGTGAAGAAAATCATCAAGGAGGAAACTGAGAAACTCCTCAAGATGGGGTCCATCTATCCCATTGAGGATAGTGAGTGGGTTAGTCCACTTGTAATTGTACCAAAGAAATGTGGTAAGTGGTGGGTCTACATTGATTTCAGGCTACTGAATATGATAACATTCAAAGATCACTTTTCGTTGCCATTTTTTGACTAGGTGCTTGATTTAATATCAAGGCATTTCTACTATAGCTTCCTTGATGGTTATTGTGGCTATAACCAAATCCAAATTGCACCAAAGGACCAAGCAAAGACAACTTTCATAAGTCCCTATCATAAGATGTCATTTGGTATATGAAATGCTCCTACCATATTTCAATGCCTGGCCCTAAGCATCTTTCAATAACATATCAGTAATGGTGTAGAAGTATTCATGGATGACTTCTCCACCTATGGATCTACATTTGAGAAAGCCTTGGATCACCTCAAGAAAGTGTTGAAATTATGTGTTGAAACTAACTTATGGCTCAATTAGTTGAAAAGTCACCTCATGGTCTAGGAGGACATTGTATTAAGGTACAAAATATGGCAAGAAGGTATTGAGATGGACCTTGAAAAAATAAGGGTCATCCAAGGAATAACTGGCTACTACTAGTGATTCATAGAGACTTTCTCTAAGATCGCAAAGCCATTGGTGGAGCTGATAAAGAAAGATGCTCCTTTTGTCTAGACCTCAGAATGTGAAAAATCATTCCAGCAACTAAAAGAAAAGCTTGTGGAAACTCCAATTGTACAAGTACCTAACTGGTCCATACTATTTTATATCATGGTAGATGCATCTAATTATGCTTTGGGAGCTGTGTTGACATAGTTAGATGACAAGAAATGTCCATACTACATCCACTACACTAGTTGAAGCATTGTGGGTGCATAATTGAACTACACCACTGTAGAAAAAGAATTGATAATGGTGGCATTTTCTCTAGAGAAGTTCAAGCATTATGTGCTTGAATACAAGGTGTTTGTGCACATAGGCCATAGTGCCATCCACTTCCTAATGAACAAACCAATGATGAGCCCCATGTCATATGGTGGCTGATGATCTTGTAGGAATTTGATCTTACAATGGAAAATCAAAAGGGCACTAAGAATGTGGTCATTGATCACTTGTCTTAGTTGCGATGGGATGACAAATGGGAAAAAAATCCATTATCTTATATGTTTCTTGATAAACTCCTCTTTGCTAGAGAAATAACTGAATAAATGCCTAATGAGCCAAAATGGTATGATAACATTCTAACCTATCTCCTTACTTAGGAGATGCCACAAGGGTTGGATCACTGAAAGAAATAATAGTTTCTTGACCAAGTAAAGTACTTTATGGAGATCAACAAACACCTCTATAAGGTGTGCATTTATGGTCTAGTTCATTAGTGTGTCCCTAATGTTGATCAACTACACATTTCCCAAGATGCTCATGAAGGTCCTTGTGGAGGAAATTATGTTAGGAGATGCACGACCATTAAAATCCTAATGGTGAGGTACTATTGGTCAATACTCTTCAAGGATGCTTATCATTTCATCTGCTCTTGTGAATGATGCCAATGAGATGGTGGAATGACTACTTGAATGGAGGGACCTCAATAATGGATTCAACCATTAGAACCATTCGACATTTGGGGCATTAATTTCATGGGTCCCATCATGCCCATGTCAAATGAAAATGCATACATCATAGTGGTTGTTGACTATTGTACAAAATGGATAGAAGTAGTACTTGTCATTGACTATACATCTTCTATTGTTGCTTGTTTTGTACAAAAAAATGTTGTAAATAGGTTTGGTGTGCCACATGCATTGATTTCTGATAATGGAACTCATTTTATAGGTACTACTTTTTGAAAGCTCATGCAACACTTGGGGGTTGACCACAAACCCACAACACCTTACTATCCCCATGCTAATGGTCAAGCTAAGGTTACCAATAGGGAAATCACAAGAATACTAACAAGAACTGTTAGCAAGTATAGGAAAGAATGAAGCACAAAACTCAACGATGTCATTTGGGCCTACCATTCAACTTGAAAATTTCCTATAGGCTACTCTCCCTATGAGCTTGTGTATAGTAAACTACTGACACTTCCTATTCAATCTAAACTCTACACACTTTCAATGGATTGTGACCTTGACCTTAACTTAAGTCTAGCCCAAAAAGAAAGATTAATGAATTTCAACTTGCTAGATGAAAACTGATTAGTAGCCTTATCATCTAATGAGTTGCAAAAGGCTTATAACAAAAAGCATCATGATCTAAAAATTAGAAAAGTTAAATTTCAACCATGAGATAAGGTTCTCTACTAAAACCCCACATATGTACCTCAACAAACTAAGTTCCAAACATTGTGGGAAGGACCTTATACCATTTATGAAGCTTTTTCCTTAGGGGCCATGATGATCTATAAACCTAAGAGCCCAAACAAGAAATAGTTGATCAACATACAACAAATTAAGCCTTTCCATGAGCATACACCAGCTAACAAAATAAGTACCTCATCCGATGGGCAACCACACTCCATATTTTGGATCTCCTCCTTTCAATTTAGTCATGGGGGAGATGGCCAACTATGCTAACCATTCAAGCAGCTCCTCAATTTTATAACTTTTTTTTTTACAAATTTTTTATTTTACAACTTTTTATTTTACATGTTCTTTGTTTTACATATTTTTTTTATATTATTAATATTTTCTAATTTTTGTTTTACACCATCGTTAGTACATGTGATATTTCTTGAATAATTAACACTTTCTTCTATATTTTCTTTCATTTGGTATGATGTTCTAACTTTTTGTTACTAAGTGGTAGGTACATTAGTAATACATTACTTGATGGTGGTATGTACTATTTTTTTTATTTGATTGTTGGTGTCTGGTTTCTAGCTTTGGATTTTATTATGGATAATTAAGACATGGTTTCTTTTTCATGTAACAAGTAGTGAGTCCAGAACATCCAGCCATCCACACACTCTATGATTTTCCTTATTTTGGAAACATGTAGTTCCTTTTTCATTAATAAAATTTAAATAAATTTGTGACTTTGGTAGTTTCCAAAATTGAGAAGGATTCAAAGGATTGAATAGGATTCAGCTTCAAGGGGATTCAATATTCTTTGTACTTTTCTATTTGCTTGGGTGCATGTATGTTTCCATGAATTTTTTACCATTTCATGCCAATCAATCAAGGAAGTTGAATAATTCCTTGCATGATGTGGTCTCATCAGAAAAATGATGAAAATTCAAAGCACACCCCTTGGACAAAATAAATGCATATGTCCTCACATGGTGTGGTTCTCATCAAGAAAAAAAAGAAAAGAAGAAAAAACAAGATGAGGATTAAAAGCACACCCTTTAGACAAAATAAACAAGCTATAAGCACTGGTTATGGGACTCATCTCCTCTAACTAAGGCCCTTTCTTACTTCCTACTTCTTCTCTAATTTGGAATGGTGGTTGTTCTATGGGAGCACTCTTGTGTCTCAGGGAATGGATTGGTCTTAGAATGTTGATGCAAAGTCACTGAAAGCAGTTGGTTTTGGTCTGGACTAAGGATGGATCCTATCAAGTCATTTAACCACAAAATCCACAAGGGACTTCATGTGACCATAATTAGGAACTCCATTCCACTCTCTCTCTCTTATCCATCCATGCTTTTCCATGTTCCACATCATTATTGGTTTCATGTTTTGGTTCGATGTCCTAGTTTGATGTGTCAGAATTCTTAGTTAGTGACTTCTAGGTTTTTATACTTAACCTTCTATAACCATTAATCATCCACAAAGCCCATGAACTCTTTGGTTTGAATTTATGCAAGAGCATAAAATGCCCGTGCTTGCTTTGGAGAGGACCCACTTGCATATCTTTTGGTTGGGTTAGTTAAGTCCTTTATCCTTAGACATTTTCACAATCAAATTATTTTTTGTTTACCCCATTAGTGACATCCACATTTCATAATATTTTTCAGGTGAGCTTTTCTTTTTATTATTGTGAATTCTTATACCTTCTTCAAATATTTCCTTGTATTAAACATTTTTCTAATCTAGTGGATTGTTGATATATTTTACCCTATTTGTTAGCCTTCTCACTAACACTACTCAAAGAAACCAATTTATCACAATCACAACTTAGCCAAGTGTAACCACCAATTAGAAAAGGCATTTGATCATTATGTGCTACATATTAAATAATAATTCATGATCCTATTGTGATTGTAGTGGAAAGCATGGATTGGAAGCAGGACTATCTTCACCAAGGATGATGCAGCAATATCACACAATGAGGTCATTTGTGATCAAAGGATCTCTTCTGTCTCTTTCATTCTCCTGCTACCAAAAGGCGTTGGATGTCAATATTCTCTAGGGTGTTCACTCCTCTTCTCATGAACATCCAATGTTGTAAAAATTGTAATTCCATACACTTGGGCACTCAGAGTCTATATGTCTATTTCATCTGAGTCAGTTTGTCATGTTAGTTAATAATCCCATACCTACCCAATATGTTATATTGTAAAGAACTTGTTCCTCCTCTTCTTCACTCGAGGACAAGTTTTCATTTAGTTGTGGAGGTATGATGAATCACTATGTGATGTCGATTGTGATGTTGGGTATGCAACATTGGGGCCATGATGTCATGTACATGATGTCAAGGCTTGGATTTGATGTCGGGGTATATACTCTGAGTCTATAAATACCATGCCTAGGCTCAAATTTTAGGAGTAATTCATTAGTCAGTTTTCAATTTTCAAGCAAAGTAGTGAAGCTCTTGTTGTTTCTCCCCCCTAGAGTTAGTATATTTTCTGAGTGCCCACAGAAGAAGTCTAAAGTGTGTACAGTTCTTTGTTTAAGCATTGATGTACCTAACTGCAGTAGTGTGATGGGAATAAAATGAACTCTTTTGATGATCCTTGCAACACTAAAAATAGCTTAATATTTTCCTTATTGCATTTTAATTTCTTTTTCTTTACCTTAATGCATTTTATTAGGAAATTTATTTCCAACAATTAATGAACATAAGCATGACCACTTCAAGCATTCATATAGTACTTGGTAACCTAGTAATGCTTAATGTTTGGTAACCTAGCAATGCTATATGTGTTCAGGAAAGTGGGGTGGTTACTTGTGTTAGGCTAGATAGAAAATAGAGATTAGTTTTCAATATACTCTACTCTTTTTCTTGTTGTAGGTGATCACATCCATAAAATATAAAATGATAAAAATTCATACACCTCAATTACACTTAAACCATACCCTTGAGGCTCACAAGTATAGTTGGGAAGACAACGAATGTTCTCAACGCTATTTCACTTCCTAGAGGAACTAGTGTATGAGATAACTATAGGTCCATGGTATTTGACCAGATTGCACGTAACACCTTAGTGATTCGTATGTTTGGGCATAGGGGTACCTCACCACTCATCATAGGTGAAGGCCTTTTTAGAGTAGGACTTGTAGGCTTTAGGTCAAAAGATCTAAGTTCTTCTCCTTCTTCCTCCTTGGAAACAAGCGATTTACTAAAGGATTTACAAATAGAGGTCTAAGATTGTTCAAACTCAACCCTCTTAGGTCTACAAAGCTTGGATCATGATTTCTCTAACATGATGCATTATGAGTCTACTAAAAATCATGGGATTTTCTTAGGCATCATACTATCATTGCAAAAATTGCATGAAAAAATAATAAATATAATCCTTGGAAATGGATGAAAATAATTATCACAATTGTTGAATCATTACATGCATGGGAAAGTATAAATACGGTATAAATATTTAAATAACTACCAAATATATTAAATGCATATCCAAATTGATTTCTCTCCTGCATGACTAATTTATAGGATACTAGGCTTGAACTATAAATGAAACATAAAGGATAAGAAGACCAAATAATAATACTTGTAGAAATATCACTAATTTAGTCATTGAGATAAAAATCAAGTAGAGTTTTACTTTTTGGTGGTAACCAAAGGTAAAGGAAAGAAAGAAAATAAAATGGAAAATCAAGGCTATGTGTTTGAAAGCTCTTCCAATATATAACAATTTGTTAGTAAAGAGGGATGTGCTAGCGTAGGGATGCTGATGTAAGGGGTGCATGAGCACATCCTACCAAACTTAGGAAAAGTATCAAAATTTATCATTATATTCTAAACTTACCTTCTTCTATTGTTGAAGCCTCATGCAAGATTCACAACATGCTGAAATCATCACGAATTAAACTCACAAAGCATACAAGAAGTAAGACACCAAAAACATTACAAGATTATTTGAAATACATTATGGATCATGTAAAAGAAATTGATTGATCAATATATGCATTCCCATGAATCAAAAGCTAGAAAGGAAGGGTTAAAATAATAGGAGAATGATTAGAGGACAAAGAATAATGGAATATAGGCATAAATAAGGTGAAAAAAATATAATTTTATCATGTTATAATCTTAGAGAATCAAGATTCAACACTCACACAAGTAGGAAATTTCCTTTATTACCCTTGTGAAACCCATTAATGAGACACTTATGGATTTCCAAAAACCAGTGAGACATTAGAATCAAACATGAGTCCATCCCATTGGATGGCAAAATCTCATCCTTTGCATTTCCTAATCAACTACCTATCACATATAACCATGGACAAGAAAGGAATAGAAAAGGCAAATAATGAATAATGGATATAAGAGATAGAGAGAAGAAAAGTGCAACATCACTGGATCCCCATCCATTCATTCAATTCATTCATGGAGCATGTGAGCATGTCTAACATCCCATGAGAGATTTGCTATCAAATCCTTTCATTAATACTCATTCATACAATAGCAATTGACATCCAAATCTTTCTTATAAGAGTAACATTCACCTACCACTTCTAATGTCATCTAGTCTTGATTGTTCCATAGTCTAACCATCGATGGAACCAAGCCAAGGTAACATGCCATTAAAAATCCATAAGTTAAGATTACAATTTGTTTTTCTTCCATCCACGCACATATGCACAATAGGCTCCTTTAATTTTTCTCTAGTGAAAACCTCCCATTGATCCCCTTGGTTGCACCAAGCAATCCCACATTCCAACAAAGATCATAATTCCATGACCAAAAGAATGAAATATTTTCAAATTCAAGTGGGGTTAAGGATGATTATTGTTAATTCTTATAACAAATGATTTGGTATTTTGAGTTGAATAAGTAATTAACATCACCAACATTCACTAAGAGAGAGGCTTTTGGGCCTTCATGGCCATGGGTAAGGATGAACAAGAGGTTATCTTGGACTACAACATTATGGACATTGTCACGTTATCTAGGAAATGATTGAACATGAGAAATATTTACATAGGCATGGATTCAACCATTTATTTTGATTTTGATGTGAGGAATTATAGGATTGGTTTAGGATGGTAGAAATACCAATTTGCATGGACCTATGGGCTTGAAATTACAATGCTCTTCCACTCATCTCTTCGTATCCTCACTATTATCTTTTTTTAATATACATCTTTTTCCATCTCTTTATTTTTTATTTTTTTAGTATATTCTTTTTTTTCCATCATCATTTCATTTTTTTATATTCTCATTTCTTGCATAAGCAGAGGGTTTGTGATGGAGCATGAAAATTATGGGAATGGGAATTATTGAAATGCTAGATCACCACTTAGAGTTTTCAACTTGCACAAACATGAGTAACATGTGCACCTTGGTCCAATCACATCGATTAGACCTATCTTATGTTTACAATGATCCTTGATGACACATCAGTAGGAACTCTTCTAGAATTCTAGAGCTCACAACCTAAGTTGTGGACTCATCAAATATCCATGGTTTTAGTAGCATTAGCTTTAATAGCTCATAGTATTAGTCTTAGCTCCCCGTTGAATCTAAGATTGGTTTATTGATGATGGATAGAAGAAAAGTGGATGGATGAATTTGTTGTATAGACATTCCATCGAGCAAGGCTCTACTTTAAACTCATTTAGCACTCTTTCATCCCAGTAGCAAATATAAATCATCCATCCATAATTTTCTTATTAGGCAAACATTCCTAAATCACATTAACTAGTTTTCCTAGACACATAATTAAAGACACTTCAAAAGAAAAGAAGATATCATGAATGATTATCCATTAAGCTTAAATAGTATACCATTCTAACTAAACATACCAATCTTTATTAATTTCACAAACAAAAAGAATAGAAAAATAAAATTTTTAACATGGAATGAAGGATTCCTCCCTCATGAATAATCCATGTTTATCACTTCTAAGACCTTTGAGTGTTGAATTAAGCTTTAAGCATGATTAGAGGAGAAAGAGATGTTTGCTATGATCCATTAGGTGTTATCCATCAAGGATTCCATCTAGCTCATTTGAATGACACACATTCATGGTGCAACAAGACTAACAAGATGTTTTCTTATAATTCATCCTTCTGGTCTTATCTTTTCTACCAATTTTAGGATGGAAGTGTTGGAAGACCAACCTAGCATCAACTGTGCTTAACTAGGCTCTTTCCATGATAACAAGAAGATCCTCTTCCATCTTGTTTTCTAGTCTAAGCATCAAAAAATCTGTAGGATATGACTAGAATACAACAAAAGTAATCATATTACATACTTGTTCCATGGGGTATGCATTTGATTGGTTCACTAGCTCCAACCAAATGTTGGTATGCTTAAGAATAGGGAGTTCCTAATCAAGGTACTTCTACAAGAAGATAAGATTCACTTCCAAATTGAAGTTGCAAAGAGATAGATGGTAATCGATTTTACCAATTTATATATTCACCATGGGATTGGCATTATCTAATTACTATTCAGGAAAATATCCTTCCTTTACTACCTACATAGCCATTATAAATATGGGAATGGTGATAACAACACCATTAGATACCATCATGTTACCTATACTAAATATAGCAATGAAACTTATCCATGATGTATATATTGTAACTTGATTATGGTTAAGGAATTTCATCAAGACCTCCTGAGTATGGGCTTTTATATAGTTTGAATGATTTTTCTCTCCATAAGATAAAGAGGGTGATGCAAACCCAGTTCCATGATTTTCACATCTACACTTGTAATAGAACTTTCTACTAGAGTACCTTAGACTTTCAATCCTAATTAAATCAAAAAGGGATTGATAATATTTCGTAGCCATGTAGATGGATGTTAGATCATTACAGTAGAAAATATTACATGAATTGACTTGCCTTGGTTACAACTAATTGGGTATCCCACATTGCATGGGACCAAGGAGTAGAAGCTACTGCTATTACTACTAGGAAGTCTTGTTAGTAGGATTTCTTGAAGCATGTAGATACTATTGGGGTATCATTGATGGAGGTTGATAGGAATTTTCCTATGAATCATAAAAGTACACATTAGTGGCGAGCACCATCTGTTATTGTATAAGGGTCAGAAGATTTCATGGAGCAACGCCCCAAGAATTTGAAGCTTGCCATTGTTGGTGCAGGTAAATGGAGTGTGGGTTGACACCACTTAGATAGTATGAATAGTTAGGGTATGGGGTCATCCTTATTTACCTTTTAATAAATCTAAGTTTTAAAGATAACCCAAATCATTCCATCTCACCAATCATGTGAGTCATGATTGGACATCATCGAGAATCATGAGTGTCTATGAAATATTGGTAAGAACCCTTGTCATTAGAGGTTGAAGAAGCCTCATTTGGATCTTCTTGAATTTGCTTGAAATGAGAGAACTTTCCTTTACCCTTATCAGCATATCTCCTTCAACTTTCATGTAGTGAAACTACTTTGGTCGTAGCTTCAACAACCATACCCTCAATGTCCTTAAGGGTAGTGGTCATATTTTTGTTCATCACATCCCAAACTTGGTCTACATGGTGGACTAAGTCTATCAAGGTCTTCATCATTCTAACTTAATCTTACACTAGGGCCTAGACTACAATTGAAGGTTCAATAGTGTCTTCAATTTTTTTTGACTTCTTGTCTATGTGCTAGACTGTGATTATACTCCTCAGTTGACCATTACTTCCACCACTCATCTTCCATGGTAGCAATGGTGTCTATGAGTAGTTTGATTTGAGCCATGAACTTTTTGTGCATCTAGCCCATCATGTAAATATCCACATGTTCTCTTGTCTCTTATCTTATCTCTTCTACAATATGCATTAATTTTCTCTCTTTGGATAAAATCATAATTTGAATAATGGTAAGTAGTATTCATGTACCTCTCCATAGTAATGTCAAGAGGTTCATGGGCTCCTTACCTCCATCTAGCCATATCCTTCTAGATTTTTAAAATTTTTGCATATTTCTAAAATTTTGTATAAAATATTTTGATCATATTTATCCATCTTTTAATTAATCTTATATGAAAGGATGCGTACTAGGTTTTAGCATGCTTGATGAAGGTGCATAAACATAACCATAACTTTTTCCAATCATTCATGATCACTTGGAGATATCAACCATTGTCAAAGGCTTGCATATGGAATTGGGGTTCATTGCTAGTATACCCTCTATTTGTTGGTACATTAGCCATGTTGATCCATTTGATTCTCCTATCACAAACATGCTTCCTTGAAATGTGTACAACTTCAGTTAACTCATAATAATCATCCTAGTTGAACAAAGGGAAATGATCAACACCACCAGTAAGTCTAGATAAATGCAAATGCTAGAACTTGAAAAGGATGTCATCATTTTGAGTTTGGACTACACATAGAGTGAAGATACCTAATAATGGGCCTTCATGGTAGAGTGGCCCTTTTCCTTTCTTATCTACTTTAGCTTTTGGTTTCTCATCTAAATGATTAGATAAAAAGTTATAGTTTATTTCTTCTTTTGTCAATTAATCTTGAAGATCTTGCATATACAAAAGCTCATAATAATTGAACATAGGTTCATGAACTTTGTACAATGTGCATTTATTCTCTAGCCCCGTGTTAATCAATGAGTCTTTAACATCATCTAGTATAGCCACAATCAGGTACCTAGAGAACTATCCATGAGTATCTCTCTACCATGATAATATAGCATAATTAGTAAAAGGGCCTTATCTATTGAATGTTCAAAGGAAATATCCCTTCATTATTTTGATGCATTAATAAAGATCTTTGATGGGCTCTTAGCACTATCTACCATCTCATCTATGTTTACAACCTACACATAGCACTAAAAACACATACTTGATTTGAATAAAAGTTAAAATCAAGAATGTACAAGTATTTCTAGACAATTCACCAATGTTCTCCCTAGTAATGACACTAACGATATGGGTCCAGCTATTTTTGAACCAAATGGATTTATCATACAAATCATAGTATGATCTAGTCATAAGCTTCAAGGACAATGTCGAGTGGATTGCTAATGTCACATCCCCAATCCCAAATGATGTTGCTATATAACAAGGATGGTGCCTCTTTATAACAAGTGTTATTGTTATCTTAACAAGACCTGAAAGGATAGTTATAATTGAGACCTGAATGGGTGCATCGTAATAATGGATGTGTTTCTTAAGGTAACCTTTGGGGATTTGACCTAAGCCATTTAAAATTAGGGTTAGAGGTTATGCTAGCATAGAGTGGTGGAGCTAGTATAGGAAAGTCACAGCAAGCTAGGTGAAGCAGGACAGGAAGTGGACTAGCCCTCACTTCTAGTTGGGTTATAGGTGTAACCATAGTGGCAATGCTATATTACCTCTAAGGGATAGATGCCAAAGAAAGAAAGCCCCAAGTAACACTCTTAGAGCATGATCCAAAAACACTATTCCATATCAATAAAGCATTCTTTTCTTTATCTTTCTACATTTTTCCTATTATTTCCTTTGCAAATAATGTTGAATGTTACATATATTTGACATTTGATATATTATATTCTTATGCATAATGTCTAATATAACATATATTTGATGTTTGCCATGACATCTAGGAATGGGATGTCACAGCCAATAACACTTGTGTATAACCTTGTGGTTAAAAAATATAAAAGATATCATAATACATATGATAAAAAATAAAATCCTATGTTATGATAATGAGAGATCAAGAAAATATTTATAATTTTTCATTTTATAATTTTTATGGTTTTTATGATTATAAGAAATAAAGAATAATAAACATGCATACATTTCAGTCCCTTTTGGGAATAGGTGCAATGCTCATGTTGCAATCCCTCTTGGGAACAGGTGCAACACCACACATGAAATGCAAATAAAATAACTCTTAATCATAATCTTGATGGCCTAACATCATGTTGTATAGTTATGGTCTCCTTGGTAAGCGTGAATCATCATAGCTTATGCAAATGAGATTTAAATAAATATTTTTATATTTTTAATATTTTATAAATGTTTTTGATTATTTAATGTTTAAGGAATCAATGATAAAATGAGGGAAAACCAAGCTTTATTCACCACACAAGTACTAGACTATGCATTAACTAGATGGTTCTAGGCTATGTAAGCATGGTAGTACTTTGACAAAGTCTAGTCGCACTTGTGAAAGCGATGACTCAAAACACATGAAACAAGGAACTAACTTATCCATGAGAGGAAGAGCTCTTCACATGAAACTAGACACAAAAAGCTAAATGAAAATTCTTCTCATTATGTTGTTTTTTGTAAGAGCTCATCTTAGGTATTTATGGTTTTTTCATTGAAATGAAAGAGGTTCACTAGCTCCTAGATACTAACAAAGTCTCATTAATGCAACCTAAACTTGGACCTAAAAATTGACAAGTTAGGAAAACTAGAACTATCAAAGGGATTTTTCAATGTTTTGACTGTAATGCAAGGGATGTTTTGATGTAAGGTAGTTAGCATATCCCTCCCAAAATCATACTTTCCTTTTTTTCTTTTTTATTTGGGTGCAAGCTAGAAGTTGAGGAAGCATGCCAAAAGGGTTCTAAGACATTGGAATGAAGTTGGAATCATCATAGAGAGCTTGGAATTATGCATAGAACCTCAAAGTATGATCAAGGAGCAAGGGTATATCTCATAGAATCAAGAAAAACTACAAAACATGCTAGATCATAAACACAATACACATGAAATATTTCTTGAATCTAGGACTTACAATCGATTTACAAAATGTGACTAGATGACTCGTCACTATGCCTTCTTTCATTTCTATGTTTCTTATCTTGGTTTCTATCTTTGTTACATCTATCATTTCTACCTCTATTTCTACCATAATCTCTTCTATTATCTCTACTAGATCATCTACAATTACCCATTCTTCCTAATACATGTTCATTCTTTTTAGAGCTTAATGATGAGGATGATGGGAATGATGGAGAACTAGGAGAGTCATGCTATCTCACTTTTCTTCCATAACCTCTTCAATTTTGGATAGCTTGCTAGAAGATCTAGGCTTTCAGATCCTTTTGGTATTGAACCCTATGATCTCCTTTTCTTGGTAGCTTACCAAGAATGAATATATCCATGTATTTATATATCATTTTCATTGAAAGAAGAAGAATTTTGATGATTGGATCTACTTGAGTGATAATATATGTCCTTATTTGTTAATTTTGATGTCAATGGGATGGTTGTCCTCTTTCCCTTTGCTACTTCATGGTGTGCCTTCATGAAATGGTCATTAAAATGTTAGGCATTAGTGGGTTGGTAGGGCCTAAAGATTTCATAAGCTATCTTTTAGTCAATAGTAGCTAATTCTAGTCCAAATTTTATTAATGCTTCCATGAGAATTACTAAAGCTAAATGATTAGGTGAAAAAACAATGTTATCTTCCATGTCCTTCCATCACATTTTTTCATACTAGTGAACAATGAAAGTGAAGTCTAAATAATAAGAACACAATTTCTAGTAGATTATATTGACTTGATAGAGGTACATTGTCCTTGATTTTGGATATCCTATCATGTCCCTTGGTAGGATTGTCAATAGGTAGCATATTAACTTATATGTTTCTTAATAAAATAATAATACTTTTTGAGAGATAAAAATTGTTATGTCCTATTAATTATCCTAAATGATTTAAAATAATATAGATCACTAGCACCAATCCTTGGCAATGCCACCAATGACAAGCACCAAGCATCACTTACATCCAACCATAGAAATCACAAGCATTCATATGTGAATTGATTGTATTCTATAGACTTAACTAGTGGTACACCTAGATCATTATACGTATGTTAGACTTATTTTATATTGTTAAGTGAAATTTTGATATATTATTGTTGATGCTATTTATCTAAGCTTAGAATATTATTAAAATATAAAAATTAAATAATGAAACTAATGAATAAAAATAAAATTCTAATTTAGCCTAATTGACGAGTAGTTATTACCAACTTGTTGTACACATCCTAAACTTATGCCATGATTGTTGGATTACCAAGTGTGCATTGTTGGGTGTACTAGGTAACAAAACCACTAGGATTATCAAATGGTAACATGTTTATGTTGAAAGATAATCATACTTATTTTTCATGGTTATTGTGCATTTGGGAATAAAATATTAATTAAATGAACATTAAGTTATGTACACATGAAACTAAATTGCATTAATGTAAATTTTATGCTAAGTTAGAGTGTTGTATTAGAATGAACTAATCTTATTCTTTATTGTTAACCATGCAATGTGTCCATGTAAATAGCATTTGAATAAGGATTTTGTATACTTACTTTACATCATGTTGTGGGTACTTACTAAATAAAACTAAGTTTTATGACTACAAACTAACAAAGTTTCATTACATTAAATGACCTAAAAGATATCATAAATATGGTAGGTAATGCATTTATATAGACATTTATTAACACTGCATCAATGTTGATGCACTGACATAACCAAGCCTATGTCTCAATGCATCAAAATAGTTGAATGATTCACTATTCATCATCTATGAACACATTAAAAATTTAATGTGGATCATGCCTTTGATTCAATGCACACACAACTATCATAATTAGAATCCTTTACTATACTAAACAAAATAATCAAATTCATAATGATATAATGTTAATGAGGTAGACTAAAGTTAGAAGCAATCAGAGAAGTGGAATGTAAGTTACTTTACCATGGTCATAATGGGTCCCACATGTAAGACATGACTAAAATGACCATTATATGTATCTATGAGGATTTCAAACCAAGTTCAACCTCTTAATAGTGAGATTACATCGCATCATATTGGATCTACTGCCATGAGACCAATAAACCATCATATGAGACCATTACTACTTAAGTAAGAAAAAATTAGAAAAAATGCATCATAATTTTAGAGAATAATTATTAATCATTGATGTTCAGGTTATGGACCTTAGCCATTATTTAGAGGAGCATCTTCAAGCATGGGTTACATGTCTTTGCAATCATATGATGGGACTAGTCCAAGGGACCGTGGGATTCTTGGAAGTAGTCTATCGTCAAGTATGTGTCACATGTCTTTCTAGCGTTACCCCAAGAATTATTCTTTATATGTTGATTAATTAACTATTAATTTGTTATCCTTGTTATAGGACTATGTTCAACCATGAATAACATGTCTTTCTAGTGACATAATAACGAAATAATTCTTTTCAAATGACTTTTCCTAAATATAATAAAATATGAGTGGTAGTGCATCAATGTAAGGCTAATGGAATCCATGGCGGAAGTCAAAGGAATAAAAAAAAAATCTTAATATCACACTATTATTTAGCCCTATTAATACTTCCTATTTCCTTGAAGATCTAATGATCATGGATTAGTTTAAATTTTTTTAATGTGATAAGCATCATATTATTCCATCCCAAGGACTTCTTATTAATGGAAATGAAGGAATGGATGATGTGATCTCATTACTAAGTACAATTACTTCCTCAATGATTTAATATCATAGAAAAAATTACAACACAAGAAGTCAATTCTTGCGTAATGTTGTCAACTTTATTAATTGAAAATATTTAAGAATATCCACAAAACATAAGGAAAATGATCAGTGAAAATATAAAATTATATAAGAAATTACAATTAGAAAGAAATGAAAAATTTACTAAGAAAGATAAAATATATAATAATTGGAAAAATTTGAAAAAATAAAAAAAAATAAGAAAAAGTGTTTAAAAAGCATAAGAGGGGGCTCATAAGGTGTTAATTAAGAATATGTCCCCCCATGACTAAGATTTATGGGGGAGATGTGAAAAATGAAATTATTAGTGGCTATGGTGGATGATGAAGATAAAGTAATGTCTTTTCAGGCTTCCTTCAATGGCTTTATTTGTTGAATGTTGACTAGGATCAATTTTTATAGGATATATAAGTGGTAAATTTACATGGCATCAAATATAAAGATGGAATGGATAATATAGAGTCCTCAAATTTTAAAAAAGTTTTGCATTATGTCACAAGATTGGAATTATAATAATGAACTTTGCCTCTAGATTGATCTGCACATGCTTAATTCTAGTGCCATGTCTTTATTTGATGTAACCATTTTAGGTCTTATTCATGAGCACTATAATCCTATTTTCATTTAGCACTTTGAGATTTATTAAGCATTAATTTTAGGATAACCATGATCAAGATCTAATTTACATGTGTTAGCATATAAAGCCCTACTTAGATAGGCAACTTCAATAATTTCTTGTACACTAACTCATAGGGTAAATAACCTATAGGGAGTTTCCTTGTAAAGTAATTGGCCCATAAGGTATCATTTAACTTTATGCTTCAATCTCTCCTATTCTTGATAATGGTCTCATTAGAAATCATGTGATCTCCCTATTTGTGACATTTCTTATTTATTTACTTATGGATGATAGGATGTTGCAAATTTGTGCTCAACTTCAACGTGTTGCATTAGCTTTTTGAAATCATTATGGTTTTTGTAAACAATAACTTTTATAAAAATTTATTTTAAAGGGGATCTTCATCAACCTTATTATCCCATCATAACCAAGGTAAATGATCAAGATCTATGTTTTTTGTGCCTTTTCTATCAATCATAAGATCAAATTCTTGCAAGATGACTAACCATCATATGACAAAAGGGATAACTATAAGCTTGTTCATCAAGAACCATATAGCACTATGATCTATATGTACATACATAGTATACTTGAGCACATAATATCTAAAAATTTCTAGTGCATACACAATTTCCATCAATTCCTTTTCTATACTAGTGTAATTGATGTATGGTCTAGTAATGCTTCTGCTTATATAGTGGATATAGTATGATAATTTCTATCCTCTATCTATTTAAGTACAGCTACTAAGGCATAGTTAAACACATTAATCATGATATGGAATAGTTTATACCAATTGGAATCTTGTAGAATGTATTTTTACTTATGCTTTTTCTTTAGCAACTCAAATGCATGTTCACATTTATTGGTCTAGTTAAATGGTACATCCTTCTTGGTTAGCTTCACTAGTAGCTTGGCAATCTTGGAGAAATTTTCAATCAACCTTCTATACTACCTCATGTGTGTAAGCAATGACATACCATTTTAATAGTATCTAGCCTCTTGATAATATCTAAAATGAACCTTATTTATTTAGGATCCAAATCGATTCTTTTCTTTGAGGTGCAGTGTCTAGGAACAATGCCCTTGTAGATCATCAAGTGGCTCTTTTCTAATCGAAATTGAGATTTATTTTCATATAATGTTTTAATACTTGATAAAATACAATGATTTTTCAAAATCTAACCCATAGATGAAAAATTCATCCATGAAGACTTCTACACCTTTTCCAATTTGTTTCTAAAGGATGCTATGAACAAGTTGTTGAAAAGTCGCATGAGTATTTTAAAGGTCAAATGACATATTCTTGTATGTGAATGTCCCCTGTAAACTTGCAAATTTGTTTTAGTCTAGTCTTTTGCAGAAGTCAACATCTAATTACATCCACTTTATTCATCCCAAAAACTATAGTATTTGTACCCTGCAATGGTATCCAAGATCTAGTCAACACATGGTAGAGGAAAATTATCCATGAGTGGCCATGTTTAACAACTTGAAATTGATAAAAATCCTCTATTTTCCATCCTTCTTTGAAATAATGATGAATGGGGTCATCCATTTACTATTAAAAATGGGATCGATGAATTCTTCTTTATGGATTTTTTTAAGCTCTTTCTTGACAACTTGTTTTAGTTTGAAATTTAATATTTTCTAAGGTTGGCAGAGTGGTTTCATGATTGGATTTTTATAGATGTGATGGTGGAATATGCATGAATCAATACTTGCAATTTCATTATATAACCAAGAAAAATTTGGTAACCATTTTTTAATCCCGAATAATAACTTCTACTTCTATTCTTTGCTAAGATTAACATTGACAATTACCAATTTGTGCTTGTTTTAAAACACATTTTTAAGAGAATCTAGCAATGTATTGAATTCAATGGGCTCTAGTTCTATCTCATATGAAACCTCTAGCTTTCCATAGTTAATATTTTCTTCTTGGTGATGTCATACTTGAGAAAGTTACCTTTTGACCAATTCCATTTTATCAAATTTGTTAACATAAGTACTTGTAAATTATTCAAGTGGTCACATGTACATTTTTGATTTGCATTCTTCTTCAATTTTCAATGTCTAGATGTATTTCTATTTTTTGGTTTTTGCACACAAGAATTATTGTACACACACTTAGTCTATGTAGTTTCTACACGCTAAAATATTTTTCTATTTGATGCTTCATTTTTTTGCATGCAATTACATCCTATATCACTATATGTAATGCAAGGGGCTTTCTACTTTTGTATTATGCTACATTCAACTTCCTTTAAAACCTCCAAGAAAAGGTCTCTAATTTCTAACTTAGTATTAATTATTCTTAGCCAAGCCCTTTCCATAATGATTGGAAATTTTCCTTTATTATTTCTCACATGGATAACCAGGAAATCTACATGGTAGAAAAATTCATTGATGGTGGTTATTACATCCTCCACTTGTGCTAAGGAAATGATGATGGATTTATTAGCAAGCTCTAATCTAATATTGCATTTCTTAAGCGATGACATGTTCCAAGCCTTGTACATTTTTTGTGAGATTAGATTCATCCTAGAACCTACATATAAAAAAGCTTTACATAGTGGATTCTTAATAATCTATATATAGATTAAAGAACTTCATGGATCTACTCTCTTTTTGGGAAGAGTTCCTACTTTGATTCATCACTCACTACATGAGTGAGGATTCTAGTGTTGATATTTGAGTTTTAGTTTGAAGATAACATGGACTTGGTTTGAGATAAGAGGAGTTGCCATTGGAGATAGAGCAATTGCTATAAGTTCTTATCTTGGATTAGATAAACCAGTAGATCCACTATCTCCTACTATAGGTATGAAATCCACTCAAAAGAAAGGATATTTCCAATGCTTGCACTTAGGACTACTAGAAATATCATCCATTTGCATATAAGTAGCTCTTGTTGCATTATTCTATGGCTATGGAGGTACTTTTCCTTACATTGATGAAAGTGCAACTAAAGAAATAGAAGTGTGAAATTGTTGAAGGTGTTGTAGATATTGATGAGAAGCATATGAGGGTGACTTAGTTCATGGAGTATTGGTCTTATCATATTTATGTAAATAGTAGTAGTGGCATTAATTTCTAGATGTAATAGCCATAAGGATCATATATGGATACTGCAACCTAAGTGGTGGCATTCCCCATGTCTATGGATTTTTTCATTACTAGTGATATTGCTCCTAAGTTTGAGAAGTAGCTCTACTTAGTACTATTGTTGCTAATAGGACTATCTAGAATTTCCTTGAGAATATGATAATTGCCTTTGCTTCTACTTCTTGATGAATTTTGGATTTAAAACATATACCCATGATTACTACAAATGTATCGTGATGGTGTAGCATCCTTTGGTGTATTTCTATTAGCACATATTGCACCAATTATGTTCTTTTAATTTAGAACTAGTAACCTCTTCAATATTAGCAACTTCTTCCTTTTGCATGTATATTTATCTTCCTATCTCTGTCTTTTTCTTATAATCTATCTTTCTTACTAAAATACCACCTAATTTTCATGTTGAAACATTTTTAATCCCATCCCATGAAACCTGAGGTAATATTTTATCATAAATGTAAAGGTTGTAACCCATAAAAGGGCAATCTCACATGTTTCATACTTTTGGGGCTAAAAAATTCTTTGATCAAAGCCTCATTTCACAAGTGAAAAAAGCCACCTAGTATCTATATTTTTGCTTGGGAAGTCAAAAATTCCTTTTGGGATGCTAAAAATGGCAATTTGATGCAATTTTTGGGGGGTATACATTTCTCTACGCTCACACACCCCCTGCAAGAGGGTAAGCTAGCTAGGAGACTTTAAGGCCAAAATGGAGGAGTGAAAGGTGGGTAGAACTCAGCTACCCCTAGCATGGAAAGGGAGGTGACCTAGCCTAGAGGGGTTGACCTTCATCCCCAACATTGACTTTCCATACCCCCTCAACTTTGACACTCTTACCCCATAAGGGGGGGAAGGGGGGAGGGGGGAGGGAGGGGGTTAGGTAGGTAGGAGAGCGAAGGTCAGATAGCATGGAGGGGCTAGACAACAAGGATGCATGAGGGTGGATCTCACCTATCCCTTGAACATGGCAGTTAATTTTCAGCAATTTAACAGCCAATTTTCAGCCAATCAATCAATAGTTTGGCAGCCAATTTGCAGCCAATAAATAAGCAATTTGGTAGCCAATTTTTAGCCAATCAATTAGTAGTTTGGTAGCCAATTTGTAGCCAATCATGTCAGCCATTGGCAGCCAATCATGTTGACCATTTTCAGCTAATTTGCAGCCCAAATCATGGCTATAACCCTATAAGAACCACACCTTGGCACTATGTCAGGGTTCCACACTTTTGCAATTCAGCACCCTTAGCATTTTGGCATTGAAGAGCTCTTACTTCCTTAGCAGAAACATCTTCTTGGTGTCTAGCAACATGGAACCTATTACTGTGCCACCAACACCGCTGTGCCCCCCCTAGAATCTAGGAACTTTGGGTCTCAATGTTACCCCCTAGGATCCCCAAATCCTAGCATGGCGAACTTTGCCCC
>MNCI01019302.1:1161857-1223464 GCA_015680685.1 Gnetum montanum | reverse complement strand
CCCACGTTCCTAGGTGATCTATTGGAATGTCCAGGGTACCCTGAATTCCATTTTTCTTAAGAAGACCATAGGGGGTTTGAGGTTGAGGTTAACTACCACTAAGAATCCTTGGTTTCTTCTAGTGATGGATATTTTCCATTGCTATAGTTTCTTGGTGCTAGAAAGAGGCCTTTGCCTAATTTCTATAGCCAAATCTGATTGCCCCCATGGCCAACATTGCCTACCTATTAGAAATTTCTGATTTTCATAGTGAAAGCCTTGAAATCCCCTTTGAAAATCCAAAACTACCCCTCACCCCTCTACAGTAGAAATCCTAGTGTTAAAGTTGTAGATGGTTGGGTGTTGAGTTTTCCAACATCTGCTATGAATTTTAGCAATCAAAACTAGCATTGAACATCCAAAAACCAACATTCCACCTTAGCAAAAATTCTCATCACAAAACCAAAATTGTCATCATTACCAACCAAAAGTACTTTCCCCCTTCCTTTTTTCTTGAATTTGGACAATTTCTAAAATTGTTTTGAGTAAGTTACAAGTTTCTATTTTGGCTATCCTACCTTCCCCATTTTCACTAATGTTGGTTTTAGAAGGTGTGAGATCCCCCCATCTCACCTCCTCTTGCCCCATCCGCCTTGCCACACTTTGGGGTGTGATAGCTAGGAGACCAACGTGGGTGAACCTTAACCCTAATGTTCTTAGCCTGCATTTCTGGTAAAGGGGTAAATCCCCCTTACCGCATCCCCTCCTCCCCCCCAACTCCACCACTTAGTACTTATAATAAGTAATCTATTTTTAATCATTTTTTCCTATTTCTAGAAAATTTAAACTTCATAACAATCACAATTATCAAAATTTACATCTTTTTCACTACACCTTTAATAGATTTCACCCCTTTTTTACCAACATTGGTTTTAGAAGGTATGAAATCCCTCCATCTCATCCCCTCTTTTCCCTCTACCACACCCAAAGGATGTGACGGCTAGGAAGCCAGCATTGGCATCAAGGAGTGTGGAAATTAAAAGGTTATAGTGAGTAAAGTTTGCTATCACCTTTGCACCTTTCTATTTTGGGTAAAAGNTCCCCCCCCCCCCCCCCCCCAACCTTTACCTCCTACTTGCTATTTTTAGTAAGTACCCCATTTTTAACCATTTTTACTCCACTTGATTTGCTTTTGATCTCCATTATTGGAATCTACTCTCATTTTTGCTTTTTGTAGTCTATCCTTAGCTGTTTTCATTAAAATAACCATGTCCCTCCCATGATCAACTAAGTTTCCTTACAACTACAATGATGGTAGGTCAGATCAACAGGCTATGAGAGTCTATGATCCCAAAGACCCTGCCATCATGGAGTGTAGAAAATCTTTGAGAGTAAGAGGGGACAATCTTGATTTCACAACTATAAATGAAGATCACTATAACTTAATTTGTACTAAAATATATGTAGGCATGTTAATTCTATGAATTAAAGTCGAGGCCAAAGGAAGTTTGAGCTCATACACAAGAGTGGAAAAGAGTACATCCCTTTCCTGTATGATCAAATTACCCATACTAACATCTATGCTAGCATCCTAGACCAAATGATTGTTGTGGAAGAAGAAGATCACAAGAATAGCTCTAAGGAATAATAGGAAGAGGAAGATGAATTTAAGGTAAAATTTGAGCTTGGAGACACCCTAGGAGGACTATTCCAACAAACATCCACCAAGGTCACAGAGCCTTCCTCCAATGCTTTTGTTTTCTTCATGGGAATGGTGCCACCATCTTCCACTCCTTCCTAACCTACTACAGTAGATCCCACACCTATCACAACCACACATCAAATGAAATTAATGCCATAGACAAGAAATCATAACACATTGATGTCATTTACAACATAGTCTCAATATATAAAACCATCGATGGTGGCTTTTACTATTGTAAATATGTTAACTACACACATGGAGTCCTCTATGAGTTCCCAAGCAATGTAGGGTTCACATACCCCTTTTATCCCATTTGTGCCTTTAAGTACTAGCATAGACATCCTTTTCTTTGTATGGCTCACAAGTCACGACCATAACGTAACCCCTTCCTTCTATCATGCAACCCATAGTGAGGCCACAAGTCTCACAACTGATGTTACAACCATATGTGTAGGCCTCACAACCAAAAAGACCACCATAGGGCCTAGACCAAGCCTTCCAGATGATCCAGGACCTAACAGAGTAGTTAAAGAGACTCAAATCCTCTACATTCCAAAGTGTAAAGATCATGGACTTCTACTAGGATAATCCTATTAGTTATGTGGTTCCACCTTTGACACTCCCTCCTCGTGTCCATATTCCCTAGTTTACCAAATACAATGGAGAAGGTGATGCTAATGCTCATCTTATAACCTTTAGATCTAAGTGTTTGCTATTGCAACTATGGCCTCATACCATCATGAGGATTTTTCCTATGTCCTTGACTAGGAAAGTGCTTGATTGGTATTTAGTATTACCTAGAGGATCAATATCCTTCCTTGAAGACTTAATAGATTAGTTCATTAATCACTTTAAGTATAACTTGAAGCCCAACACCACACTTGACCAACTCATGAAGGTCAAATAGGGATCCCTTAAGCCCATGTAGAAGTTCATCTAATGATGGAATGAACTTCTGAATGAAATACCATAGCCCATAGCCAAAACTCACCTTTTGGCTATATTTAAGAGAATGGTTAATAAATTTATCAAGTCTAAACTTTACTACCTTGACCCATGGCCACTTAGCCAAGCATTCTCCCAAATCAAGAATATAGAAGATGTTGCAGAGGCTAGTCATGACCCAGTCTATGTAGCATACAAAAACCAACATACATGAAAAGACAAGAAGAAAGGTAAACATAAAAATATGACTATAGCAACTATAGAGGCCAAGACCACTAGCCAGGGGCCAAGGAACAATCCACCCAAGGTCCCCACCAGTAATAACTATGATAACTAACCTTCATCCTCTGGGGCCATTGTATCAACAATGACTAGATCCAATTTTGAAAGGAAGGATAGGTTTAAATATAATGCACTATCATTAAAACCATCAAAGCTTTTGGACCAATTTTGACAAGTGAACATATCCAATACAAATGGATGTCTAAATCCTTCCAAATAAAACATGATAGACTCATTAGAATATCCAAGGATCCTACTAGAACAATAAAATATGACTTTTCGTTGCCTAAATATGTCAAGATAGACTGCTTTTGCAACTATCATCAATTGCCTAGTCATGACACAGACTTCTACCTACTACTAAAGAATGATTTGTAGAAGATGATAGATAAGGGAGAGCTAGTTCTAGATGCATATAATCCTATCTGACCTCAAAACCAATCAATGTAGATGTACAAAGACCCATTGAACATTAACAATGTTGCATATATCATATCAGCATTCAACATAGATGTTAATCAAAGATCCCTAAGAGAACCATTTGTGATTCATGTACCTCCTTATGGTGAAGGGGCTTCTTTAGCTCCTACTAGGTCAAGATCCCTTTTTGTTGTAAGGGTGCCATCACAAGTGGCTCCTAGGGAACCATTTATCATTAGGGTTCCCTAGCCCATCATAACGGAACTAGCCATATCCTCACCGACTAATAAAGCCACCCAAAAATCCCCTGTGGTGGCTAATGCTATTACATCTTCCTCATAGCCAAAAATTGGCAACAAAAAAGCTTCAAACAAGCAAAGGAAGAAGCAAAAGCAAAAGCCTAATAATAAGGGTGATAAGTATATGGAAGCATAGAAGGAAGTGGGTCCACCAAAGCCCACTCCCATATCAACTATAACCATGGCCTCCTCTGCTCAAACCACACCAAATATCAAACCACAGGAGAATTCCAAAGCTTATAACTAGAAGAACAAGGAGAAACCCCAACAATCATCACCTAAGACTAAAGTACACATTTTGGGATGCATGGAGGAAGTGAAGCACAATTGGGACGATAAGCCTACAACCAATGAGAAAACCTTCCTCATTGCAATAGATCTGATTAGAAAATCTCTTAAGAAAAAGAATAATACTTTAATCTTGTATGACTTGATTATGAATTCCACCACACATTATGAGGCATTAGTCAATATGCTCACTTCTATCCCTGTTAGTGAGGATATCTCTACTAATGAGGAATCCATCCATGCAATGATGGTTCCTCCCACACTATGGAAGGGGAAGTCAACACCCCTAACATTTCATGATAGTGAAATTAAGGTTAATCCCTAGAATGGTGAAATTACTAGGGTTCCTTTATTTATAATCATATTCATAGGGTATTTCAAGGTGCATCGTGTGCATGTAGATGATGGTGTGACTACTAATGTTATCTTATGTACCATCATTGAATGATTAGGCTTAATGGAGCAAATATAACAAACATCAATAGCTACACTCAAGGCTTTCAATGGATTGAGAATTACTATCAAGGGGTCTATCTCCTTAGATTTTATGGTAGGGAAGAAATTCCCCATGACTACAAATTTCTTAGTGGTGGAGGAGATGCTTGGGTTTAACCTTATCTTAGGAAGACCTTGGTTGGCTTAATTATGAGTTGTGTCTTCTCCCATCCACCAAGAGATTCACCTTCCTTATGAGGGAGGTAAGATCATAATTCATGGTGATAACATAGTGTCCCTAGCTATTAACAATGTGAACATAGAGTAGGGGTCCAAAGTGGAGTTTCAAGAAGAAACTCCCAGTCACAAGATTCAACAACCCAAGAGAAAATAGGAAGCCAATAATGATAAAAATGGGTAGCAAGATGCATCATGGGATAAACTCCCATTTAACATCATTAGTGATGGCAATGGTGAGTACAAACTTGTGCAAAGTAGACCTTACTCATTCCATAATCTCTTGAGGATTAGGAAGATTCTACACAACTGAAGTACCCCTTGACCCTTCCACCTTGTGTCCTTATAACCATGTAGCAGATAGTGATGTATCTTAGCCTTTCTTTGCTAATTTTTTATGCTTGTTTGTGTATTTTATTTTACTCTTCATACAAGTAGCCTAGATTTTTATTTTCATTTACATTTTATTTACATATTATAGCCTTTCTTTTTCATTGCTTTTATACATGTTAAAAAACCAAAAAAAATCATAAAAATTCAAAAAAAATAGAAAATTTTACCAAAATAAAAATATAAAACTTCGAGGGCTTGCCATGGCCTAAAACTAGAAAACCCATAGCTTGTTGAGGCCTTAAACCAACATTGTGGCCTACCAAGGCCTTAAATCGGCATATTAGTCTATTATGACTTTAAATTGGCATCCAAGTCTGCTAAAAATCTAAATTGGTATTACAGTCCACTAAGATGTTAAACTAGCATTACAATTTGCTAAGACTTTAAATTGGATTTCTAGTTCAGTAAGACTCTAAACTGGCATCATAGTCTGCTAAGACTCTAAACTAGCATTGCAGCTCATCATGGCCTTAAATTGATGATAAAAGTACAGCTTTTCATGCCTTTTCTTTTATTTAAAAAAATGGCAAGTAACCCTTGCCTATTCATAATCTTATAATTCTCAACATAGCTAATGTGGCCACATTTCACCTAGAAATTTTCAATGCTTACAACCTTATAACCTTAAAATAATAAATCAATCAACAATGTATATAGCCAAAAGCAAAATGAAAAACTTAAAATTTAAAATGTATCCATGGCCATATTATGTGGCATAAATGTTAAAAATTTTAATCATATATTTTAAAATGTCTACAACTCAAGTATTAGCCAACATTAGCCATACAAATGTCAACCATAAATAAGAAAAACTATCTCATCAGGCATCTAATGGTGCCATGGGGGCATCCGAAGGAGGAGGAGATAGTGCATCATTGTCATCATCACCTACACCACTAGAGCCACCAACATCATAAAATTCCTATAAGACAACAACACACAACTAGTTAGTAACCATACTAACCAAAATCGTAACATGAACTAGGAAAAATATAAAAGCCATCATACCTATGGAGAATATGACTTTGTGAACTCTTGGGGAAGATGGTGAAGGCCAATGTCTAAATGTTGGAGGATCTAGTCTTGTATCATATTGGCTCAGTCAGTGTCCCCTAAATTGATAGCTTTGAGGATGTTGGTTCTATCCACACCCATCCATGATGATGGCTCTCATGAGATAGTAGCCGTAGCAACCTCATCTACAGCTATGGTGATTTGTGAAGTAGGAGACTTAACCACTATTAGAGTGCTTTCAAAGAGGTTGAAAGTACTCTTAACCTAAATACCCTAAATAAGAACCTCTCCCTTTTTCCATTTGGTTGTATCCTTCTTTAGACATCTCAAATAGGTGAAACACCCCAAAATTAGAAGACATGCTTGCTTCACCAGGTCTTTGCAATTCGTGCAGCATTATGGCAATTCTTCAGGAGATGGATACTATGAAGTTCAGACTATCTAGTTTGGAAAGTTTTTCTACCCCAGGTGTTAACAAGCTAAATGGATTCTCTGGCCTGCACACTTGAGTAGTTCATCCATCCAACAGCGCACTTAGGAGCGGTGTGTAGAATTGCTGGTAGTGCTCAGAATGAGCAAAATGCTTTAGCAAGTTTTCTAAGTCAAGAAGTTTCGCTACACTACGCTACGCTCTATAGCATAGCAAACTTCAGAAGATGGTTGCAGAAGCACAGCGCTATGCTATGCCATGCCACGTAGCGTAGCATAGCGCAGCAAAATCTGGATGGTCAGTCCTCTCGCCCGACTTCAAGTCCTTCAGCAATGTCTACTTTCGTCAGAAAGTGGAAAAATTGGCAAAAATAGGTCGTGTTTGCTGCTACGCTACGCTAAGCTACATGGTTCAACGAAGTGTAGCAATTCTACGAAAGTGACAGAAGGCATCTCAAATGGCAGGATCAGCAAGTTTGCAAGCTTCGTAGTGTAAAAAGGAAAAGTTTTCATATTGACAATGTTTTGCAACTAAGGATAGCTGCTACGCTATGATACGCTACGTAGCATAGCATAGCGTGGAAAATCTGCAACCAACAGTCACAACACTGCAACGGTTTCCAATGCATGTAGCAAGACACAACACAGATTTTTTCTTTAAACTGACGATTACACTACACTATGATGCGTAGCGTAGCACAGCATGACAAGATGCCACGCCATGCCAAACATGCTACACTACAAAGCATAGCAAAGTGGCAAGTGGTTACGCAACATCAATACACCTCACCTAATTGCACCGCTGCTCTAATAGCGTAATTACAACATGGTAGGTTTTTAATTATAGCATGGCAAGCTCACCCAATGGTCATGCAAGCACATGCAGCATAGATAGGTCAGCATAAGCCCAGTGCATGTGGCGTCCAAACCACATCTTTCACGCTCCCTTGGTCCTATAAATATCCCAATGAGAAATGCTCGAATAGTTGGCTCTTTTGGCAAAAAAAAGGCCCCCAATTTTCTTTTTGGCAATCTGGTTGGCTAACAATTTGGTTGGCTAACAAGAAAGGAAGATAGCATTGTAACCTTGAGCATTGTAAGCCTTCTATTTTGACATTGTAAATAGTTAGCACTTTCAGCTGGCATTTCGTTCTACTCTCTTCTACCACCTTGGTAGTGTTTTGCATTGTTAATGACTGAGCCTGCATCCAAGCACACAGCCTTCTTGCTCTACACATCTTGGTTACCCTTGGGATCTCTACACTTCCCAGTGCTGTGCAACTGACTGTATCCATCTTGACAGAGTGAAGTCGTAGCTTTGAAGCGATGCATTTTTCTAACTACGTTTTACTTTGTCTCCTGCTTATTATTGCATTTTACACTACTTTCTGCCTCTTTTACATTTAAGCATTACTTTGAATCTCATTTTCAAATCACACATTGCAAAAGGTTATATTAACATAGAATAAGTCCTTGTCTAATCAACCAAACCATTTAGGGTGCCCCGTTTCCATTCCACCCAGCACGACCCTCCCATAGAAACAGGGTTGAGACTTTCAACGGCTGACGACCCCTAGGTGTTCTTTCTAGCTGCCAACGTTTTCAGTTGCTATAGTTTTCTAGTGCTAGAAGGAGGGCCTTTGATGCCTTTTCAGTGTGTCACAGTAGTCCTATAGTCTTGCATGTGTTCTGTACCCTATCACGCACTAGTGTAAACGTGACACCCTTTTGCAGTTGTTTATGCATCATGTGGTACAGGTCGGTCACCTTGACAGTTCCTTGGGAGCCCAACAAGACATAAAGCCTTTCTTTTATTTTTGATTGCTTCCCAAT
Organism: Gnetum montanum; assembly: GCA_015680685.1. Lineage (NCBI taxonomy): Eukaryota > Viridiplantae > Streptophyta > Gnetopsida > Gnetales > Gnetaceae > Gnetum > Gnetum montanum. Next base: position 1,215,205 of record MNCI01019302.1, on the reverse strand, counting down.
TCCTTTGTTTTTCTCCTTCACAAAACTATTCATATTTCTGATTTCTTTGCCTTTTTCCATTTGCAAAACTATTTAACTTAACAGTGGCTTTTGCAACTACTACTACTAATACCTTTAACGTAGAGGTTCCCATCATGGTTCAAGGCACCATTAGTGCAGAAAAACTACTGAACCCAATGCTGGAAACACGTCGATCCCTTAGGATCCAAAACTAGGGACTTGAGGGCTTGGTCGAGCAACATGAGCGCAATAACTTCCTCTATGCAAAGGTTTAGGCAAACCTGTCTTTGGATGTACATGAATTCAAGGGTAAATGCAACTTCAAGTTCACTTACTACGATGGGAAGGAGTTTGTTCCCACTCCTGGTGCTTCCATACCTTTGACACAGGAAAACCAAAGGCTTCTAGACCAGCTAATCTAGTTTGGCTAGACTTAGGGAGCAACAAGACACAACGTCCAACCAAGATGACTCTTTCTAGGATGGACAGAAGGAACTCGATTCCCAATCCAACGAGGGAGGTCAAACCAACCTCATTCTTGTCCCTCCTACCTAGTCCTTCTGGGCCAATCCATTGTTTGTCACTGCTCCTTTTTCGATCACGCCTATGCTCCTGCAGCCTACAACTACAACCACAATGGGTAGTCATGTCATCTTCCCAGTGTATCAACGTCCTTATTCCCCTGTTTCATTTGTAGCAACTATGCCTTTGCAAACTATTCATTAGTCCATTCCTGTAGCGCATCACGCACCAATCACGGCTACCCTACCGCATATTCATACTGTACCAACTTCACAATCATATGCAACTTCTGTTTCAATTCCTATGTTTGCATTTGTCCCACCAACCATGGTGGGCCCGGGCCTGTCCACATGGTGGACCCCATTCATTTCTTCACCTATTCCAAAATCATCGCAGATGTCTCATTATGTTCGTCCTCAAACCTACCAAACCCTGCAAATGGTACAACCCAACACGAGGCTATGGTCTATTCTGTCGATGACACAAGTGGTCTATCCAGCAAATCAACTTGCGGTTGCTACTCCAACAGCACCACCTGCCGAGTGGTGGACAATCCAAGCAGCATCGTTCACAGGGGCTATCCCAAAGGTACCGCCAGTGGGTTACNCCCCCCCCCCCCCCCCCCCCCCCATTCCATAGGTGGGAGCTACCTCAGTAGTTCCCCAACTGTCAACAACATTGTAGGGTCTACACAAAGCATTCCAACTCATCCAAACCCTCACTAAGGAAATAAAACACCTCAAAGTTATTGGGTCTAACACGGTACAAGTCATGGAATTTTACCAGGATGACCCCATCATCCCTACAATCCCTACGCTGATGTTACCCATAGGGATGTCTCTCCCCCACTTCATGAAGTACAATGGGGAGGACGATTCCAATGCACATCTTGTTACCTTTAGGTCTAAGTCTCTCCTATTGCAACAATGGCTGCACATGATTATTCATGTCTTCGCCATGTCCCTAGCTGAGAGAGCCTTAGATTGGTACCGCGCACTCATCCATTTCAACTCTAGAAGAGCTTCTGACCCAGTTCGTGATGCGCTTCAAGTATAACTTGAAGCTAGAAACCACGCTGGACCAGTTGATGAGCGTGAAGCAAGATCCTCTAGAACCAGTCTAGACATTCATCCAGCGTTGGAGCACAACCCTCAATGAAATCTGCGAGCCCATCACAGAGGCCCACTTGCTGGCCGTCTTCAAGGGTGCAGTGAACGACTTTATCAAGTCTAAACTATACTACCTCACCCCTTGCACTCTTAGTCAAGCCTTCGCCCAGACTAAGAGTATACAGGATGCAGCCGAGGTAAGCAGAGACCTGGCCTATAGTGCTTACAAAAACACCTTCATAAAGAAGTACAAGGGTAAGTCCCCAACAACCATAGTGGCCACTGTGGTGACTGAGGCCAAGCCCAACCCTAGTAACAATGGTAATAAGAACAACAAGAAACCAACCGTACCCACAGCTAACCCCATGCCCAAGTAGGGCAACACGCTGCAACCTCCAGTTCTTGCACCTAAGACATCTACAAAACCAAAATCAAACTTTGAGTGTAAAGATCGCTCAAAGTACATCCCACTACCTCTTAAGCCTTCAGAACTTCTAAAGTAGCTATTGGTAGTAGGACACATCCAACACAAGTAGATGTCGGAAGAAGGAATTAGGAGACATCAATGCTACTGTGAGCTCCTTAGGAACCCCTCCTTGGCCCTACCCAATGAGCCCCCAGTTCCTAAGGGTTTTAGACTGGACAGGTTTTTTAACTATTACCAACAGTGTGGTCACAACACAAATTACTATCTGGCATTGCAGGATGACATCCAAAGATTGATCGATCAGGGAAAACTAGTGTTGGATGAAAGCAACCCAGTACGCCCTGAGAACCAATCTATGCGTGTCTACATAGACCCCCTCAACACCAACAATGTCGATTACATCATCAACGCCATTAGTATTGACAGTGATCCTAGGCCACCCTATCAGCCATTCGTGGTCTGTGTGCCTCAGCATAGTGCACCAACACCACCAGCAACTGGCCAAAGATCACAACAGCCATTTGTCCTGAGAGTCACACCATGGGCATCCATCTCTGTGCCACCTGTTAGCAAAACTACACCACCCCACACGTTAACACCGTTAGCACCTTTTAGGGGGTCGATCCATTCGATAGCCCCCCACCCCGAGCAAGATAGCTCAAAAACCTTCTCATCCTAAAAAATGGAAAGTTCATTTCACAGGTGAGACGTCGAGAGGAAGTACCACCCTTAGTACTTCCAAGCCTACCTCTCCACCCCCTATGTCTACGTCCTCATCACCAAAGATGAACATTGCTATAACCATACAGTCTGTGTCGCCCTACCAAAAAGGGTCTGAGCCTAGATCTGAAGTCACCCCTCCTCGGGAAATTCATCTTTTGGGACAAATAGAAGAGGAGGAAATCGTTAAACAGGGGGGCAGTTAGGACCTTTTGGATGCCTTCACTTAGGTCTAACAAGCTCTAAAACAAAAAAAAAACACTACACTAAGCTTGTACAAACCAATCATGACGTCTGTCTCACACCATGAGACTCTGATCTGCATGTTGATAGTGATTCTGGTTAATGAAGACATGCCAATGGAAGAGGAAGCGATCCACTTGGTCATGCTTTCCTCTACACCTGTAGAGCCAGAACCATCTCAGCTAAGTTTCTGCAACGACTCCATTAGGGAAGATCCTGAAAGAGGTTAGGTGACTACAGCACCCCTTTTCATCACAATTCGAGTCAGCCAATACTAGATCTGAAGGGTACACGTTGATGATGGGACTACCACGAATGTCATTCCCTTTCCTATTGTGGAAAAGTTGGGCTTGATCAACCAGATCAAACCCAAAGCGACATCATACCTAAGGTCGTTCAATGGGGAAACTGTCCTGGTGAAAGGCACAATCCACATAGACTTTGTGGCAGGGGACCAATTCCCCACAAACGTGACATTCATCGTGGTTGAGGAAATGCCCGACTTTAACCTGATCCTGGGAAGGTCATGGTTAGCACAACTTAGGGCTATCTCCTCACCCATACACCAAGAAATCCATCTACCATACACAAGCAGGGAGGTGGTGATCCATGGTGACAAAGTAGCAGCGCAGGTAATTAACAACATAGACATGGATCAGGGATCAGAGGTTGTAACCTCTAAGAAGGAAGCATCTAGTTATGCACACATTAACCATCCAGTGGGGGAATTAGCTCAGCAAGCCGATTACCAAAACAAAAGTGCATGGGCTAAGTTGCCCTTCCAAGCAGGGGACAATGATGCAAACGAAGGTCCTGGCAAAGTGCCTTGGCCTTACATTTTGCTCAACCCATACTGGGTTAAGAAGCATCTACGCCTAGCATAGCAACCTCACTGCTTCTTGCCCAGTTGCCATTACATTCACCATCTTTTGCTTTGTTAACATACCATCCTTTTGGCATGCTATGCAATGTCCTGAAACAGCCTAAAACTATGCTATGCAATGGCCCGAAACGGCCTAAAACTATGGTACACAATGGCCCAAAATGACCTAAAACTAGCAGAGGCCTGAAATGACCTAAAACTAGCAATGTCCTCCTAAGGCCCAAAACAGCCTAAAACTAGCAAAGGCCCAAAATGGCCTAAAACTAGCACATAAAAGCATGAACATTTTACACAAAACGTAACACGTAGATAATGCACAAGTTAACATAGAATCAATTTCCTTTTGAAAATTCTCTCCTTTATTCAAAACTTTTGCCTTTTGGACAATGTTTGCAAAATTTTTAAAAAATTCAAGATTTTTTTAAAAAATCCCATGCTATCATGGGTTGTCCCTATTCACATCATCTTTGCCATTTGTTCCTGCACCATTTTCCTTTGCATCACCTTCTCTTGCATTGTCGTCTACCAATTCTTCATTCCTTCCATCCACGAGCCTCGTGCCCTCATCTAGAGTCTGCATCGTAGGAATGAAGTGTTTAACTAAAGCAACGCATGCAAGCTACAACAAAGCATAGGCATTAATACAATAGAAAGTAAATAACCTGAGAAGGGCCTACATCCATCTCAAAGAATATCCAGTCTAAATTGAGCCCAACGCAGCGCCAGACCTCCTTGGCCATGATGTCCACCCAATGCCTATTTCTTGGTTCAGCGTCTGTAGCAGCTCTCTCTCTTTTGGTGGTTGTCCACCTTGGTGGTCCTAGAGAAAAGGAGACGGTTGCAGTCTCTCTTGTGGGAAGGTTCACTTTCCAATCAGGATATTTCATAACCTTTACCTGATATTTAAACTTGACATAGGCCTTAGAAGTGTCAATGGAATTTACGAATGCTTTATACGTAAACGCCTCCACAACAACATCCCTGTACAATTTACGATGGGTGGCATTTTCCAGTTTATACATATGTTTGTGGTTTTTCTGGGACTTCCCCCATTCGTAAACCTTGGCATTGAAATTATTCAAATCCTAACACTTCTGGGTTAACAAGTCCATTTGCATCTACTGTTCTATTATTTCGTGGGTGGCTTCAACGTTTTGACGTGCGACCGTCCAAAATCTAGCGTAGTCTATCATAGCCATGCACCATTCCTCATTATTAGTGTCATGGGCTATGAGGAATTTGTTCCTTGACTTGAGATCCTCCACCTTGGCACTCAGGTTAGCCTTCCTTTGTTCAACTTTTTGGACCCATTTCCATAGGTCCTCGTTCATGTGCTTATACTCCCACAAGGAGCGTTCCAAGTGCAGAGCGCATTTGCAAGCCTCATCGTATGTGTGACGAGACACCTCGGTCGATTCGGGCAGAAATGCAGGCACGTTACCCACTTTCAAAGGCCATGTAGTGTCCCATTTGAGCTGGGAGGCTGCCATGACACAAAGAGCATGGAAATCGCATTAGCATAGCAAAGTTAATAAAGTCTAAAACTCTAGCATAGCAACATGAGAGCACCTAACACTACTACTTACCCACATCAAGGTCCACCTGCTGAAGGCGACTAATCATGTCATCGACGATTCCCTGCATAAACGTAAGCTTATCAAGAATCTTGGCCCATGATTCTATCCTACAGCATTAATAGTGGTGCCTATTATATAACTAAACATATCAGCAATGGTCAAAATGGACTAGGACAAGGCAAACACATTTCCAAACTCACTAGTGTCTGATTGCAGTCTCCCTTCCTGTTGATGCAAAATAAGGGCGATAGCCTTGGAAAAAGTCCCTGCCAAGCCTGTACGGACCTCTTCTTCACGTGGTGGTGCCTTTTCTTTTAAGAGACCAGCATCTTTTTTATTCAAGGGAGACTCCTCTTCATCAATAGGAGGATTCTCCCTAATAACAAGAGCCCTCACCTTAGCAGCAGGAACTCCCTTCTTGACTGGGGCCCTTTCTTCCAAGATTGGGACCTTTGAGTCTTTATTTGTCATCCCTATCTTAGGGGCTGACACCTCTTCATTACCTTCTTCTTCTTCTTCTTCTTCCTCTTCTAGTTAAGAAACATGTTTGCATTAGCCCGAAACAAGTTAGCTTAAAGCAGGTGCTATGCTATGCTACGCTACCTAATGTAGCATAGCATGGTAGAAAATAACAAGGTAGGCATTAAAAAAAACCATTTACCAATGGGGAGTTGCATCCTCTGTAATTTAAGCTGCAGTCCCCACCCCTCCTCTTCCTCCGTGCGAAGGGTTTCCTTAGCTGGAGGAGGCCTCTTTCACTACAAATTTTTGGCCATAGTCTCTGCTATGAGATGTTCCCCCTGCAACACACTACCAGCTACAGCAGGAGGAGTCTCCCCTATGCTGTCTTGGCCATGAAATTTGTAGGCCACTCGATCCTTAGTCGTCACAAACAGTGACTCCCCAATTATCTCTGGGGGATCTTGGGCTCCAATGGTCTAGAGGATCTAGCATATCCATGGTCTGGAAATCTAGTTGCGATTTTGCATGACCCAGGCTCTATTCTCTTCAACCACTAGAAACTCCATGAAACACCTCAGACAGTTTATGTAAAAGGAATAATGTATATTCAAACGAGACTCCGATTTCTTATGGAGCCCCAAAATTTCAGTTTGCAAGCCTTTACATAGAAACCTAGCCCAGTTGTAGCAGGCCCCCTCTTCCATGACCTCACACATTATCCAAGCCTGCTCAATCCCCAGGACCTTTCCTTGGGTAAGTAGTTGGGGGAATGCACGAGCATGAAAGATAGTATAAACCTTCTTGGTAGGTCCTGCTTTGAGCTTCTCCATGGGGAGCCCCTTCTGCTCCTTGGAAATCCCTAACCACTCTTGAATGTCCTTCTTCTAAACGGTCAACTCCTTCTTACCCTTCGACCCTATAAGCACATCATCAGTAGGGACACCAAACAGGTCCACAAATTGCTGGTCATTAATTTCAATGACCACCTGTATGCCCTGTATCCATGTACGGAAGTGGCCCGCCTTGTCGAAAAAAGAGTTGACCAAGGAGAGCATCTTGGCAGTAGGAACACTTGGATTCGGGGCCAGGAATAGATCCATAAGCCTAGCCTTTTGGATATTCTAGACCAAGGATTCCAAAGCTGTACCATTTATCTAGTGTTGGCTCGCATCTACTTCTCCATACTTGAAGTAGATGTTTGCCCCTTCTGTCTCGACGATTACCACTGTCACCTCCTGGGGCTTTTTCTCCCTTACAAAAACTTTCACAAAAAGAAATGTTTAGCATAAAAATGCCTAAAATCCAAGGATTTCAAAGACACCTAAGCATGCAACACTTACTATTTGGCCTACTAGGTCTATATGGTAGCAGGAATGGTGGAAGACTAACTAGAACTTGATCAACGGTGATCGATTTGAAGGGTTCTGCCCAATCATCATCCAGCCAACCAAACTTCTTGCATTGACCATAGGGAATAGAGAATAGGTATGGGTAGGTGTGGTATTTACTCCCACATTGACCAATCATACTCACACACAGGTTCTCAGTAGAAGAGAACTCTTGCAGGGCTATACATGTTGTAGTTAGTAGGCCTGGTCGGTCGTGAACCTATCCTTGTTAATGTAGAACCTAGTAACAAAAACATATCATTAGCATTTGGCCAATATGGCCAACATCGCTTCAACACAGTGGAACAAGGCTACAAAACTCACCTGCCATCACAGTAAGCAGTTCCTGGTGGGTTTTGGAAGCACGTTGCCATATAACGTGCAATAAATAATGTGTTGTAATGATGGTAGTAGCCGTACTCAGCCATATCCCAGATCCAAGCCAAACGCCTTAACCCTATTGGGCATTTACTGGATCCTTCTCCCTTCCTGCTCATGATTTCCCATCTGTTAGAAACCTCAGAATGCCCCGGCTTGCCCCAGGCAATATGGCTTCCATTATGACGATTGCCTCTTCCTCCTCTAGGTATGACCAAACGATCACACTAAAGTGTTCAAGGAGGTATTGTAGAAACTCCTATGCTCCTTCCCTGAACCAGACCCCCTGCTCTTCCACATGTATCTAGGGAGGAGGAGCATTGGCCACAGGTTTGCTTGTGTAACACAGGATCCCTGCAATTTCTAAGATAATTAGAATCGACCTTAGCCCCATCCTACATAACACAACCAGAAAGTGTTAGCATCATGTCTAAGTGCAATGTGCATGCAAACATAGAAATACCTAGTAGTCCATGCATATAGCATAGCATAACCCTCTTCCCACACATAGCGTAGCAAGAACATGAAAGCACTAGCACAGCGAAAATAGCCTAGCGTAGCAATAGAGAAATTAACCCTAATAGGGTGATTAACAATACACCCTAATAAAACACATGTCGCACCGTCACATTATGCATGGTCCAACCCTCCTGAGGGTCCTACCTCATGCCATTCAAAAGCCAAGTAACTTAAACTATCCAAACCCTCATGGCTATGACAACCACAGAGGTGGAGGTTTAAGCGACCTTGCATGCAACAATAGCGTAGTGTTTATGCAGCAACCACGGCTGAAACGGCAACAGCAGCGATGCAAAGGCCAAAACAAAACGATGATAGAAAACATAGATAACTAAGACTAGGATGCAAAATGATAATAGAATCATAAAAAAATAATGGAAGCATAGTAGCCTACTAGGTCAATGGCGTGTCTGCTCGCACCGTGACACGTGCTTGTGTTACGTGCCCTAGGGTTTTCTTCACCTCCTTGACCTTTGCAAGTGCCAAATTCGTGCGTTCCTTCTTTGGAGCCATCATTCTGCTTGCAAACTTTTTCCTCATTACAATGCAAAAAATCACCTTACTCACTGTTAACACAATCGCTCCGTGCTCCTAAATCGCTCTATGCTCCAAATATGGGCTCTGCACTCTTACGGTGAGAATGAAAAGCTTACCAAGGTTTAATCCCTATTTATGACCATAATGGCAAAAAAGGAAAACTTGCCACTCTCTCTCTCCATTTAATGCTGAGTGAGCTGTACAACGTAGCATGCTCCCCATGACATCGTAGCACTATTGGCATTAAAACCTTGACACACTCCAAGCTAACTGCTTGCTTTCCCAAGAAATAAAATATATATATATTTTCAATTTTACCAGTCTGAAAATACCTTAAACTAGCAACCCTAGTGTAGTTGTAATGTTCGCAGTTCGAAAATACCTTGAACTAGCATTTTTAGCGTAGTGTTCCACTCTCGTTACCAATCCGAAAAGACCTTAAAATAGAAATCGTAGCGTAGTTGCACTTTTAATGGTCTGAAAAGACCCTTAGTAGCTTGGATCTATTATACGTTTGTAGTCTACAATAACGCTAAACTAGCAATCTCACGTTTTCAGATTGGTAGGATTACATTTTCTTTTTAGCAATTTCACATTCTCATATCAATAATTTTACATTTTTCCTTTTAGCAGGTTTGCATCTTCATGCCATAACAGTCTGCCATGACTTTAAACTAGTAAAATTTCAATCTTTACATTATACTTTGCTAGTTCCATCTTGTCATTACATTGCAAGTTTTCATTGTACACGATTACTACCAACAAGTGCCTCTTAACCAAGCTATCATCTCAATTTGATAGGTTAAGCAAAAAATGGAAATCCATCGTGATCTCTCCACATCCTTAGCTTTAGTAGGTTCACATGGCAAGCTCGCAAGGCAATTGAACCCCGACTTGAGCGATTGGGGGTCAACTACAGCTAGCACCATAGTGTCTTTAGAAACATCCCCAAACTGGCTCGAACATCTGGTCCAAACTCTAGATTTGGAGGCCGGGGATGTGACTGAGGATCCTCTCGTCGAGACGCCTATGACCACGTCCAAGGGGGAAGTAGAAACATTGAAACTTAGCTCCCTCCTAGACCCGCATATGCACAAACATGTAGCCAAGATTTTGCAAGACAACATCAAAGTCTTCGCATGATCATACAATGACATGCCAGGTTTAGATCCTAGGCTAATACAGCACAACATCTTCCTAGACCCGCGCATGAAGGTAGTCAAGAAGAAGGCTTGTAAGATCAAACCAGAAATCACACTAGCCATGAGAGATGAAATCACCAAGCTATACCAAGATGGTTTCATCCATGTAGTTGATTACTCGGAATGGGTGCCCAACATCATCATGGTTTCTAAGAAAACGGGAGAAATATGAATCTGTATAGACTTCCAGGATCTGAACAAAGCAACAATCAAGGACAATTTCCCACTTCCAAGCATTGATCAACTCATTGACACTATCATCGGTCATGCCCTACTATCCTTCATGGATGGCTTCTCTGGCTACAACCAAATTCGCATCAACCCAGAGCATCAGCTAACAACAACCTTCATGACCTCATAGGGGACCTTTTGTTACACCATGATTCCTTTTGGGCTTAAGAATGCTGGAGCAACCTATCAGTGAGCCATGACTTACATCTTTAGCAGTTACATCCTAGAAACATTAAATGACTATGTGGATTATATAGCGGTCAAGTCCAAGGAGGCAGCTAATCACCCACGCGATCTAGGGGTATTTCTTAAGTGTTGTCAAATGCATAATCTGCATCTTAATCCTAAGAAGTGTGTCTTTGGGGTAAAAATCAGACGCATGTTAGGGTTTGTGGTATCGAAGGTCGGAATACGAGTGGACCTTAACAAAGTAAAGGCCATCATCAACCTGGAACCTCCTACAGATCTTAAGGAGTTACGTTGCTTGCAAGGTAGGATACAGCTCATCCGAAGGTTTATAGCAAAGTTGATTGACAAGTTACACCCCATGAAACATCTTCTAAAGAAAGGGGTTAACTTCAAGTGGATAACCTTATGTCAACAAGCCTTCGATGACTTGAAGGAAGAGCTTTTGCACCTCCCAACTATGCATCCACCACAAAGGGATAATTCTTTCTTCATATACCTTGCCACCTCTAATACATCTATCGTAGCACTGCTATGTCAAAAACAAGATGACGAATCTGAAATACGAGTGTATTATCTGAGTCATGAATTAATAGCAAATGAGGCGAAATACAATGAAGTGGAGAGAAATTGCCTTGCCTTAGTGTTTGCATTAAAAAAGTGGAGGCACTCCCTATTTTGCAATACAATTAACATCATTTGCAAAAGCAACATACTCTGGGCTATTACTAACAGCATGTATGAAAGTAGCAGGATAGCCTGATGGAAAGCAATAATCGTAGAGTTTGACCTACACTATGTAAGCCAGTCATTGACTAACGGTCAAGCCATAGTAATGCAACTTATGGCCTCACCTATCGATGACCACGCAATCATAGACCCTGAATTTTCATATGAGCATGTTGGTACTATCAACATTGTCCCATCACACCTAGAAGCTACTTTACACTTTGACGGCACCTCAACCATGCAAGGAGGTAGTGCAGCTTCTATCATTACGTTTCCCTCTGGGGAAATGCACCTGTTTGCTTATCATTTTGCATTCCCCTACACCAACAACATGGCAGAGTATGAGGGGTTACTCAAAGGCCTCTTAGCTACCCAAACACTATGCATACAACACCTGGAGATTCGCATGGATTCACAACTAGTTGTGAATCAGACCACCGAGGTCTATGCCTGCAAAGCTACATACCTACAGCCCTACTGTGACCTAGCAAAAAGCCTACTCAAGAAATTTGCAACCACAAATATGCAAAACGTGCCATGCAATAAGAACACAATAGCAGACACCTTAGCCACCCTTGCACTAAACATTCCACCACACTTGTTTGCAAGCCTACTAACTTCAATTGTCGAATGTACTAAGCCTATCACTCAAGCAGGACACCTGGCCTCTATCAGAGCTATGAATACCTAGGAGTGGTACACTAACATTAAAGCCTACCTACAAAATGGTGAACCCCTAAGCAAATTGACATCTACTCAGAGAGATGCAATCCATAAGCATTCCTAGCAATATATGCTCATGGGAAATGATGCCTTTTGTTGATGCTCCTATGACGGGATTTTGCTGGCATGCGTGGATGGGGAGTAGGTGCAGAAGGTAGTTAATGAAGTACATGAGGGACTATGTGGCAGACACATAGCACCTAGGGCTATGGCTGCAAAGATTAGACACCTAGGGTACTATTGGCCCCACATGGAGCGTGACTACCTATCAAAATTCAAGACGTGCGACACATGCTAGAGATATACAAATCTCACACACATCTCACATATGGACCTACACCCAATGTAAATCACATGGCCTTTCCAATGATGGAGACTAGACCTCATAGAACCTATCACTCCTAAGTCCTCCACAGGGCTTAGCTTCATTATCACTGCCACTGAGTATTTTACTAAGTGGGTGGAAGCCATCCCCCTGAGGAAGACGACATCTCAGAAGATCTACCACTTCATCCTAGACAAAATCGTGATAAGGTTTGGGCTTCCAATGACTATTGTAACCGAAAATGGGCCACAATTCAGTAGTATGGAAACCTGAACCTTCTGCAACAATCTAGGCATCAAGCAATCATTCTCCTCCCCGTATTACTCATAGGCAAACGGCCAAGCGGAGGCTACAAATAAGTCGATCATCAACTTGCTAAAGTAGATGCTTAGCAATAGCACGAGACAATGACACAAGCAAATCCTCTACATTCTATGGGTCTACAGAACGACATGCCGAACCGCAACAAGTAAGACTCCTTACAGCCTTGTTTATGGATCTAAAGCTGTGTTGCCTCTTGAGTTGCAGGTACCATCACTCCGAATGATCCTCTCAAATATCATGAGTGAAGCCTAGAATAATGAGTCATGGATCATTGATCTCGACTCAGTAGAGGAGGAGCGTGCACAAATGCTAAGTTTCATAGAGCACTACCAAAGAAAGCAATAGCAAAAGCACCGTGTAGACCCGCATCGACGGCCAGTACAGAAGGGAGACCTCATCCTCAAGGCTTTTCATGAGCATGTGAGAAAATTCTCAGCTAACTGGAAAGGCCCTTACATGGTCACTAAAGCCTTTGGAAATGGAGCCTTCAAGCTGGTAGACATGGATGGCAACAAGTTCGCCAACCCGATGAATCACTCGTACGACAAGCCATACTACATCTGAAGCATGAAGGCGACAAGCACCATTCGCTATGATGATAAACTGGCAGCAACAGGCAACGTCCTCTATGACGTAAAACTAGCAAGAAGCGTTCACTATGACGATAAACTGGTGACAACAAGAAGTATCTGCTATGATGTTAAACTAGCGGCAACTATCCGCTACAACGTAAAAATGGCACAGCTAGTCCACTATGACTATAAACTGGCATGGCACATCTGCTATGACTTTAAACTAGCATACATGGTCTGCTGGGACCTTAAAATAGCACAACAGTCCACTGGGATCCTAAACCAGCACATGGTCTACCAAGACCTTAAACTAGGTTCGCGTCACATCTCTAGCATGCATCTGCGCCAAGTACACATCAAACGATCGTGCATAATGCTGACGTGGAGGTGGGACATTGTAGCTCCATAACGTAATTCATAATGCAATGGGAACACGAGCTGGAATGTACATGATGCTGCCACCCTTGGCATTGTGCTGACCCTCCAGAGATGCCGTATGACAACGCATTGGCCCTCCGAACCTACCGTCGCCACGGCCCACCACCCTGATGGTAGTTCCTTGGCCAGTGCCTACCACTAGAGTTCCAGCAGTATTGTGGCCCAACCACAATATTTTTACCCTCCATCCCCCTTCCAACACCTTGGCTTGCATGATGTTTAGCTGTGTGATAGCTGATCCCATAGCTGAACTGAGAATGCATGTCTTTGGCAAGGATTCCAGAGCATTTGCACTCACAGTAGCTCCTGACGTATTCGACGCTAGTGCCTCCACGACAGTGCTGTCAAGGCCACTATTGGCCTTCCTACTTTGGACACCGTGCACTAGCATGGACGTCCAAGAGCTTTAATAATTTCTGTAGTAAGCAAGACCTTTGCCCTCACTTCACATCATAGCTACTTCACTCTCTGTCATGCTTACAGGGTGCAGCAGTGAGTATGTCTTGCCATAGCATCCAATGCTACGACGTCACAAAGTGAGTGCCTCAACTAGCTTCACCACTTCAGAGTGCAAGTTCCATGAAGTGCATAACACATCTCACTGCATGGGAAGCATCTGTAGGTAGGACAAAACCCCACATGGATGTAACACAACTCATCCTATGAAAGAAACACCTGTCCTACAAGAGGTCGTAGGCCAGCGAAGGTAAAGATGAAAACATGAATGATTCCCTCATGAGCACTCTGACGAGGGATTCTGCTAAACCTCATCTTTATCCTTTTTCTGAACCTCCTTCCTCCCTGCTTCACCCTTTCACTCTCAAGCACAGCCAAGCGATGTCTTCATGATCACCGAGCGACAACATTAGCGTTGTGTCTTCCGTGGTGTTTCGTATTCTTTGTCAGCATCTCTCGAGCCCATCCTCCAAACGTCGACAAAGAGGGACCAATGAAACACCCCAAAATTCGAAGACATGCTTGCTTCACCAGGTCTTTGCAATTCGCGTAGCATTATGGTAGTTCTTCAGGAGATGGATGCTCTGAAGTGCAGACTATGCAATTCGGAAATTTTTTCTACCCCAGGTGTCAATAGGCTAAAAGGATTCTCTAGCCTATGCACCTGAGTAGTTCATCTAGCCAATAGCGCACTTAGGAGCAGTGCATAGAATTGCTGGTAGTGCTCATAACATGCAAAACACTTCAGTAAGTTTTCTAAGTCAAGAAGTTTTGCTATGCTACACTACACTATGTAGTGTAGCAAACTTCAGAAGATGGTTGCAGAAGCGTAGCACTACACTATGCCATGCCATGCAGCATAGCACAACATAGCAAAAGCTGGACGGTCAGTCCTCTCGCCTGACTTCAAGTTCTTCAGCAATGTCTACTTTCATCAAAAAGTGGCGAACTTGGCAAAAATAATTCATGTTTGCTGCTACGCTATGCTAAGCTACATGGCACAGTGAGGCGTACCAATTCTGCGAAAGTGATAGAAGGCATCTCAAAGGGCGGGATCAGCAAGTTCGCAAGCTTCGCAGTGCAAAAAGTTAAAGTTTGTAGATTGACAATGTTTTGCGACTAAGGATAGCTGCTACGCTATGATACGCTACGTAGCATAGCATAGAGTAGAAAATCTGCAACCAACAGTCATAACATTACAAAGGTTTCCAATGCATGCAGCGGGACACAACACAGATTTTTGCTTTGAATTGGCAGTTACGCTACACTACGCTGCGTAGCGTAGCACAGCATGACAAGATGCCATGCCATGCCAAACATGCTATGCTACAAAGCATAGCAAAGTGGCAAGTGTTACGTGACATCAATGCACCTCACCTAATTGCACCATTGCTCTGATAGCACAATTACAACACGATAGGTTTGTAATTACTGCATGGCAAGCTTGCCCAATAGTCATGCAGGCATGTGCAGCATAGACAAGTTAGCATAAGCCCAGGGCATGTGGTGTCCAAATCGCATCTTTTGCATGTCCTTGGTCCTATAAATACCCCAATGAGTAATGCTCTAATGGTCAGCTCTTTTGGCAAAAAAAAAAGGCCCTCGATTTTCTTTTTGGCAATATGGTTGGCTAACAATTTGGTTGGCTGAAAAGCAAGGAAGATAGCACTGTAACCTTGAGCGTTGTAAGCTTTCTATTTTGACATTGTAAATAGTTAGCACTCTCAGCTAGCATTTCATTCTACTCTCTTCTACCACCTTGGTAGCTTTTTTCATTTTTAATGACTGGGCCAGCATCCAAGCACACAACTGTCTTGCCCTACACGTCTTGGTTACCCTCGGGATCTCTACACTTCCCAGTGCTGTGCAACCAACTGTATCTATCTTGATAGAGCGAAGTTGTAGCTTTGAAGTGGTGCATTTTTCTAACTGTGTTTTACTTTGTCTCCTGCTTATTATTGCATTTACACTATTTTCTACCTCTTTTACATTTAAGCATTACTTTGAATCTTTTTTTCAAATCACACGTTGCAAAATGTTATATTAACACTGACTAAGTCCCTGTCTAATCAACCAAACCATTCAGGGTGCCCCATTTCCATTCCACCCAACATGGCCCTCCCACGAAAACAGGGTTGAGACTATCAACAACCGATAACCCCTTGGCGTTCTTTCCAGCCGTTGACGTTTTTGATTGCTACAATAGGCATCTCAATCAATCTTATACTTGTGCTTCTAGTCCCTTTATGTCTTACCCGACTTTAGGATCCAAACAAAAATAATCCTTCCAATCCTATGCCTTTTGAGAGATCAAATCCATCTACATTTGTTGCTCATGCAACTCCTAAGAAAAAGCAATCTTAATGGATAGTGCACCAGTAGGAGGCCCACATGATCTCTTTGGTCCGTAAGGCTCCTGAGTACTACACTTGGGCATCCATGAAGGCCTTACGCTCCTAGAGATCTTGGATCCTCTTAACTTGCCTTTTATTTTCCATCTTCAAGGCCATAAAGTTTTCCCATACGGATTTGTTAGACATTTGAATCTCCCATGAAGCTTTACCAGATGAAACTACTAGATCAGTGGTAGTTTCATAAGGCTTTAAGAAGACATGTGATGTTAGAAGGAAGTTTAGACAAGGAGTCAAATTCCATGTCTTGGGCCAAATCCCATGTGAGTGATGGTACTAAAAGCAACAAAAATAATAATCCTAAACTCAATATACAATATAGCACTAGAATCAAATACCTCTTAGAGTAAAATGACTAAGGCATAGCAAAACATAGTTCTTACTGATTTCAGGGGCAACCTATTGCAACCAACCAACAATGTCCTTTACCATCCCGTGCATGAATTTGATCTTTTCTAGGATCTCTAACCATGGTTTCATGCAAAACTTAGGTATAGGGACCTTTGTTGCTGGCTCAAGAACTAAAATAAGCATAACAATCATTAAATAAGTAAGAACTCTAAAACCAAATATAAAATTATAGGAAATAACAAGTAGAACATAAGTATACCTATGCTCTCTACTTCATGTTCATCATCATCATCATTAGGGATTTTGATTAGAGATTCCTTGGGCTGTGACCCACCAAACAAGGTGTTAATATCATCCATATCTTATTACAAGAATGCCTCCTTTGCATGCCTCTATTCTTCCTCTATCATGTCCCTGTGCCTCTGCTCTTCCTCCTTGAAACACCTATATGCCTCCTCTACTTTCCATTGCTCTTCTTCTATAGTGGTAGCTTGGATTTCCAAGTACCTCCATTGATCTATAATCATAAACCATTCAATCAATTAGCATGAATAGCCACTACATAAAAACATAGCCAAAAGAAAATAAAGCATAATTGAAGAGTACCTATGACTTCTTGGTCCAAGCATGGGATCATGAAAATAATCTTTTACTTGGAGGGTGGCTTCGTTGCTAGTGGTGCTTCTTTTGTAGGCCTATTTAGGCTAGCCTTGGCTACTCTGGTGGCTTTGGCATGTAATTGTTGAACCCTCCTAATTTTTGCTAGAAATGTAAGAGGTACCTCCCCAATGTTGTCCAGGGATTCACACCAACTAACATCAAGATCCTTGGTGGTCATAGATAGTGAATCTACCATACCCTCTAGTGGATTTTGGACCCTCATGGTTGGATAAAGATGCTTTATCCAAGGCCTATAAAGTTTTCATGGGTTCTAGCGCACCCATGATCCACATTTCTTCACCACCAAAAATTCTACAAACCTCTTTAAATAGCCTATAAAAATGCATGGTGCAGCCAAGGAAATAACCTAGTTAAAACAAGTCCCCTTGGTCATAACTTTCTTGAAGGTCCATTCCTATGTAATTCCAATCACCTTCTTTTTTATAATAATTTAGGAAATACCATATATTTGAACAAGGGATAAGACTCTTTTGTGTTAGGGTTCATAAAGCTACTACAAGTAAGACCAAAGTACCCCTTGGTAGCACCAGGCCAAGGGGTACTAGTGGTGCTTCTTAGGGTGGCTTCGTTGCTAGTGGTGCTTCTTTTGTAGGCCTATTTAGGCTAGCCTTGGCTACTCTGGTGGCTTTGGCATGTAATTGTTGAACCCTCCTAATTTTTGCTAGAAATGTAAGAGGTACCTCCCCAATGTTGTCCAGGGATTCACACCAACTAACATCAAGATCCTTGGTGGTCATAGATAGTGAATCTACCATACCCTCTAGTGGATTTTGGACCCTCATGGTTGGATAAAGATGCTTTATCCAAGGCCTATAAAGTTTTCATGGGTTCTAGCGCACCCATGATCCACATTTCTTCACCACCAAAAATTCTACAAACCTCTTTAAATAGCCTATAAAAATGCATGGTGCAGCCAAGGAAATAACCTAGTTAAAACAAGTCCCCTTGGTCATAACTTTCTTGAAGGTCCATTCCTATGTAATTCCAATCACCTTCTTTTTTATAATAATTTAGGAAATACCATATATTTGAACAAGGGATAAGACTCTTTTGTGTTAGGGTTCATAAAGCTACTACAAGTAAGACCAAAGTACCCCTTGGTAGCACCAGGCCATTCCTCAACCTCTACATAGTGGCCTACCTCTTTCATTAGTTTGGTGGTAACTATTATTCCATCAAAGGAAACACCAAATAATTCATGAAAGATAGACACACTGATGGAAATAGCAATAGATTGGCCTCATAATATGGTGCAAAACACATTATATTTTTCATCAAAAGAGTCAATGATGTTCAACATCTCTGTAGAAGGGATGAAAGGATTGGGCACTGATGAGTGGTGAGATACCCCTACACTCAACCATACGAATACGAGCATAGCATGCACAATCCGGTTGAACTCCACAGACTAAGTGCCTACACGCCCCATGGAACACGTAGGGTTAATCATTTATTGTCTTCCCAGACTTACTTGTAGTTGTCACGGTGTATGATTAAGTAAGTCTGAGGTATATGATTTTTATAGCTTTTTATGTTTTTGTCTCCTATGCTAATGAGGTGAAGGGTTGAGAAACTAATTACTAATTCTAACTAATGAACTAAGTCTAAATTACCTAGTGTCAGCATCCATTCCCACTTACTGTACACACCCTAAATTGATGCAACCATGGCTACCAAACACTAATTGTGGCTGGGATCACCACGCATAACGCACATGCTCGAAGTGGTCGTACTAAGGCACTTAACTAGGAGAGAAGGGTTGAGAGAGAAAGCAGTAAATAATAGATAATAATTAATGGTAAATAAAATCCTAATTAGCCTATTCCATGCATTGCAAGGTTTATCCAAGAAGCTTGTCTTTATTGCTGTACAGAAACTTGTGTTCAGGTACAATGTTTGCTCGAATAAAGATTTGTTCACTTTAGGACTCCTACTGCGGGCACATGGAAAATATTCTATCTCTGGAGTGATCAATCTACCAGATTTTCCCTACTATCTAGCCTGGGATGAGGAAACAAGGGAGAGCCACCTCTTATTTATAAATTTGATGGCACATCGCGATATCGTGTATGCAATATAGCAGGGGAGGATGCTATATCACGTACACGATATTGTAAGGGATGCAATATCGTGACTGCCACAATATCACGGCCCATGCGATATCACATCCCATCATACCCCCATGACTAAATGAAAACTCATCCTCGAGTTCCTTACAATAATATCAAGAATGTATGGGATTATTGACTCAAATGAAACTAATGAGATGATGTGTGAACGGATCATCATTACAAGACATAGAAAAACTGGTGTTCAGGACAACAAAGGTGAACACCTTATTACATTGACATTAGGCCTCATTTGACAGCTAAGAGAAAAGAGAGAAAGAAGTGTTGCTACTGCCAATGCCAAGATTGCACCTTTCATTGTCCATCCATAAGTGCATCATCGATCTTGCATTCCTTGCAGATCTAGTCCATTGTTGCATGATTACCATCTACACACACAAAACAATCTTTTATTAGCAAGGGTATATGAATCATCATGTAATTGATACCTTGCTTCGGTGTAAGTCCATTGACTGAGTTGTGGTATGGCTGATTACGGGTTTGGAGATATAATATCGATGACTACCGAAGGTGTAGGGGTTAGGAAAAATCAAAAAAATCGAGGCTAGGAGAAAATCAAAAAAATTGGGCCCCATACCCCCATGACTAATCGTGAACCTCCGGTAGTAGTAGAATGGAGAAAGAAAGAGGAACAAGAAAGATGAGGAAAAAGAGACAACTATAGCATTGATGAAATGGATGTCGAGATGGAAATGAACAAAGTAAAAATAATTGCAAAAATGTTAGGGAAAAGAAGTTCACTAGTGCACCAAATAGGAATGTTAGTGGGTCCTCCCCAAAGTAGGCTCATGCCTGTAATGCCCTGACAAACCCACATTCAAAGAGTCCGTAGGCTCTGGGAATGTCCTTTGGAACAAGAGTTAAAGACTTAACCATAAGAGTTTACCAAAAAGAAAACAATGCATCAACCAAAATATATACTAATGATACAATCGGCAATGAGGTGAATAATGGAGAGAAGGATGGAGAGAAGAGAATGGAATGGAATCCCAAGAACAAGGTGGTGTACAGTCCCTTGTGTGTTTCATGATTAATGTGACTTGGAAAATCTCATTCCAACTCCGGCCTCAAACCAACCACATTTAGTGACTTCACATCAATGTATCCGATTAATCCATCCCCTTGAATAACAAGAATTCTTCCTCCAAGAGTCACCACCATTCCAACAAAACAAGGAGGAGAGAATGGGAAGTAAGAAGGGCATTAGTTAGAGAGAACATTTTTGGTTCCATAACTAGTACTTGTAGCCCAAGTGATTATTCGTCTGAGAGGTGTCCTTTGAATTCTCACTTTTTTTTGTGTTTTGTGTTTTTATGCATGAGAACCACACCATGCAAATACTTCTTATTTTTATTGTCTCAGCTTCCGATAATTGGGTAACATCAGAACAATAAGAAAACTTAAGAAGAAAACATCCAAGCACCCAAGAGAATGGCCAACACAAAAGCATCAAGTTCCCTTGAAGTCACACTCTTGTCAAACCTTGAGTCCTTCCTTAGTTTGAGAAGTGTCTAGTCACTGGTTCGTTAAAGTTCTTATTAGAAAGGGACTATACATTTCCAAGCCAAGAGAGACCATAGAAATTGGTGGATGGATGAATGAAGTGAACTCATTGCCTACCATATCAAAAGAAACATACCTTAGTATCAATATCATAACTTAAAGGTAAAAACCAAACATTGGCAATTAATACGAAAATAGTTCATACCATCATGAAGAACACTTATTGGGTGACAAACTTACAAGGTGGATCACACACACACACACACACACAATGGAAGAGTATAATGATGGTGTAAAAAAGAACAAGAAAATTTAAAGAAATTTGTAAAAAAAAAATGTGTAAAAAAACTAAAAAGAACTGAGTGCCTCCAATGATTAGCATAGGTGGCCATCTTCCCCATGACTGAATTGCAAGGGAGAGATCTGAAATAGAGAGCAAGGTTGCCCACTAGCGGAGGTGTAATTTGTACTAGCTGTTTTTGGTTCATGGAAATGCTTTGTTTATTGTACATTAACTAATAACCTTTTATCCGAGCTATCAGGCTTGTATATCATCATGGCTCCAGAGGGGAAGGTTGTATGAATAATATAGGGTTCTTCCCACAATGTTTGAAATTTTGTACGTTGTGGTACATGTGTGGGATTCTAGTAAAGAACCTTATCTCCAGGTTGGTACCTAAACCTTTGAATCCTTAAGTCATGATGTTGTTTACTATGTGCCTTGTGCAACTCATTTAATGATAGTGCAACCAATCTATTCTCGTCTAGCACGTTCAGAGTTGCCAGCCATTGTTTGTGTGCTAGGTCAAGGTCCAGGTGAAGATCACAAGCCATGGATAGTGTACAGAGCTCATTTTGTATGGGGAGCTTTGGTAGTTTTCCTTACACTAACTCATATGGGAAATATCTTGTAGGGAGCTTCCAAGTGGAGCGGTACGCCCAGAGAGCATCGTTCAGTTTCGTTCTTCAGTCTCACCTAAATTTGCTAATTATTCTTGTTAATATTCTTGTGATCTCCCAATTAGTAACTTCATCTTGGCCATTAGATTGGGGGTATTAAGGTGTGGTCAATTTATGCTCAACCCCTAAGCATTGCATCAATTTGCGATAGGTTGCACCTATAAAGTGTGTTCCATTATCAGAGATGAGTGCACACGCAACACCAAACCTATTTACAATTTGTTGTTGTACAAATCGTGTAGCTGTAGATGATGTGTAGTCTATTATTGAGGTTTCTTTAGACCATTTGGTTAAGTAATCAACCACAATGATGATGTATGCCTTTTTGGACATTGGTGTAATAGGCCCCATAAAATCTATGCCCCAGATATCGAATGGTTCCAAAGGTTGAATCCATTGTTACAGATCCTCCATTCTAGCAGTCATTCCACCATCACGTTGGCAACGTTCATAGGATTGGGAAAAATGATGGGCGTCCTGAAATAGTGTTGGCCAATAATATCCTGCAAGCAAGACCTTGGTAGCCATTCGTATCCCAACATAATGACCCCCACAGGGGTCCTCATGAGCATCTTGGAGAACTTTTAATTGATTCTTATCGAGCACGCACCATCGAACCAAGCCATCAAGATAGACTTTATAAAGTTGTCCTTTGATTTTCATCAAGTACTTGGTTTTGTGAAGAAACTGTTATTTCTTCCTTAAGTCCAACCCCTGTGGTGTTTGTTGGGAAATGAGATAAGTAAGAATGCTACTATACCAATTTATTTCCGTGGGTTAATCATTTACTACACCAAAAAAGAGGGTTTCATTAGGAAAATGGTTAGATACAACATATTCATCCTCTTTGCTATCCCAATGCAACTGAGATAGGTGATCTGCGACCACATTCTCTATGCCTTTGCAATATACTATTGTTAAATCGAACTCTTGAAGAATTACCAACCAACGTATGATACGTGGGCTAACCGTTGGCTTATTCATAAGGAACCTAATTGCACTCTGATCCATATGGATGTATACTTTGTAACCCAATACATAGTGCCTAAATTTGTCCAATGCAAACACTACAACCATTAATTCCTTTTCCATAGTCGTGTAGTTGAGTTATGCACTGGTGATACTTTTACTGGCACAATGGATGTAATAAGGTTGTTTTTATTCATCTAATTGTGTCAGTATGGCTCTTAAGGCATAATTAGATGCATCGATCATGATATGGAATGGCCTGGACCAGTCAGGGGCTTGTAGAATGGGAGATTCCACAAGTCTCTGTTTAAGAGTTTGGAATGCTCATTCACATTCCCTAGTCCATTCGAATGGTGCATCTTTTTTCCGTTAATTCCACCAACAGCTTGGCAATTTTGGATAAGTTCTTGATAAATCTCCTATAGTAGCCAGTGTGTCCAAGGAATGATCAAATGTCTTTGGCAGTCTCTGGTTGTTGAGTAATTCCTTGGATAACTTTAATTTTTTCTGGGTCTACCTCTATTCCTAATTGTGAACATTTATGCCCTAGTACTACGCCCTCTTGAACCATCAAATGGCTTTTCTACTAGTTGAGCTTGAGGTTGGTTTCAACACATCATTTTAATACTTGCTCCAACCGGTCGAGGGCTTGATCAAAGCTTGTCCCATAAGTGGAGAATTCGTCCATAAAGACTTCTACTTTGTTACCTATTTGCTGCTAAAAGATTCTTAGAACTAATTGTTGGAATGTGGCAGGGGCATTGCACAAGCCAAAAGAAATTTTCTTATATGCAAACGTTCCCCAAGGACTGTTGAATGTTGTTTTGGCTTGGTCTTCTAGTGTGATTGGTATTTGGTTGTACCCACTATACCCATCCAAAGAAATATAGTAGCAATGCCCTGCTATAGTGTCTAAGACTTGGTCAACAAATGGCAATGGGAAGTGATCTTTGAATGTTTCCATATTCAATAGCCTAAAGTCTATACATACCCTCCATTTTCCTCCTTTTTTTGGTATGATTACAAGAGGACTAACCCATTCACTATCGGCAATGGGGTAAATGAACCCAGCCTTGAGAAGTGTTCTATCCCCTCTTTTACTATTTGTTTTAACTTCGGGTTCAATCGCCTTTGCGGTTTTTTACAAGGCTTCATGGAGGCATATCCTAGTATCTATTCTAGTTAGTTTGGGGTATGACCAGGAAAAGGCTGTTGACCACTTATTTATCATCTTCAGCAAACTCTCTTTTTGCTTGGGGGCAAGCTTTGCATTGATAATTACTAGTTTTCCATTTCTAAGGGTCATGTATTCCAAATCGATGGGCAACGGTTTTAAATCTAAGGGATCTTGTTTAAACTTCTCAGGAATCTCCAACTTCCCCTAGTTAATGTTTTCAGGGTTAAGGACTGGAAGTTGGCCATGGACCTACTCAACTGCATCCATGCTTTCAATGTAAGTACTTGTTATTCCCTTAGTCAGTTCCATGCATGTCATTGAATTTTTCTCTTGGTTAGCCATCAGCCACTGGGTGTTTTCTTGTCGTGTGGCTGTTGCATATAGGCACTTTTTTATGTCAATATCTTATGCACACTGATTGCATGCATGCAATGTTAAACTTCGCATCACCCATGATTTCTGCATGCAATGGCACCCTATGTCACCATATGCAATGCATGAAACTCTCTTCCTCTCAATCCTCCCAAAATTATTTTTCTTGGATATTTCTAGGGAAATATTTTGGATTCATAGGTGTGCATCAATTGTGCTTAGCCATGCCCTTCCCATTATTATGGGGAAATCCCCCTTGTCATTATTTATTTGGATCACCAGAAAATTGGCTAGGTATGACCAACCACCCACGGTGGTAACAATGTCCTCAACTTGTCCCAATGGAACAGTGATGGACTGGTCAGCCAGCTCTAAGCAAATATTGCTCTTCTTGAGTGGAGGTAGGTTCCAGGCTTTATACAATTCTTGCGAGATTAAGTTGACTCCAGAACCTGAGTCAAGAAGAGCCTTATGAGGTTCATTCCTAGTGACCTGAAGGTAAATTAGGGGACTCCTAGGATCAAATAATTTCTTGGGAAGGTGTCCTACCTTAATCTAGTCAATTACGGTATGTGTTAACATAACCATGTGCATTGGGCGCGTCTTTTTGTTTGAAGGGGTTCCCGAAACCTTATTTGGTATGACGGTGTTTAGATGTTCAACGGCTTGTGAGGGTGAGGGCTTAGTTGGATTGTTGACTCTGAAGAAAGGTCATTTTGGTGTAAAACTATTAGGACCAACTGAGAATTGAGGATTGGAAGCCCTCGTGACATTAGGTTGTTGCGGTTGAGTGGGAAATACCCTTAGCATTATTGGAGCGGTTGGTGGTGGAGCTACTGGCGTGATAGGTGCAGATGGATTTGGAGGATGGTATACATGTGGAGTGTCCCTTCCTAGAGGGGAAGTCTAGTGATATTCCCGAACTGGGTAGTGATGTTGTGGGGTTACATAACCCATAGGGTCACTTGGAGGGATTGGCTGCCAGCAAGGGTATTGATGTTTCGGTGATGGCATCCCCCATGACTATGGGTATTAAGATTGCTGATGTTGCCCGATGGGTTGTGGTGGAGTTCCACTTGGATAGTACGTTAATGATTGGTGGAACTATCTTGAGGTACCTTGAGGATAAGGTAATTGTCGGGGTGTCTACCATTGGTTAAGTCTTGGGTTAAGTGCATATACCCCAGACTCTTGTAGATGTCAGATGATTAGACAACATCCCTTAGGATGGTCATAGTAGTAGATCTCACATCCACCATCATCATCTGTGTCTGAGGCTACAACCTCATCGGAGATAGTAATTTTCCCCTTACCCTTGTTATGTGCAGGGCCTAAATCTCTCCGCTTTGTCTTGTTCTTGTCACTACTTCATTCCACCTTAGACTCTTCTACGATTTTTAAGATAGTTTCAAGTCTAAAGTCTAAGGAATCCCACAATTGGTCCACCTTAGCTAATACTTATGTTGTTAGTTTTGAATCAGCAACGTTTTTCTATTCACCAATTCTTCAAGTGGTGACTCATCCTCTTTATCAAAAAATTTCACTCCCTTCTTTCGAAGGGAAGGATCACAGTTGTATTCTTCTGCACTCTCTCTTTTTCATAGTTCACCTTCTTCTTTTGCCACTTATTCCAATAGCCTATGTATTTCATGGGCTCTAAGTTCTGATAATCTCCCTTGGGCATAAGTCCCAAGGGTTCTTCTAGTTTCATACCTTAGCCCATCTACGATGTGATGGAGTTGATCCCGCTATGCATAACCATGGCCCAGGCAATGATGTAACAATGCATAGTAGTGTCCCATGGCAGCATCCAAGGGTTCATGAGTACCTTTCTTCCATCCTTGGATCTACTTACATAAATTATACACTCTGGAGTACATTTGATACTTATCGTTGAAGAGTTCTAACATCGTACTCCACCTCCTGATAGTTTCCAGTTCTAAGGACCGGTACCAACTCTTTGCTTCCTTAGTGAGTGTCCTGGGAAACAACTTTAGTTTTTACCACTTGTTCTCTATGTTCTGCAATGCACAAGCATCATGGAATGCCTATAAATGATGCTGCGGATTAGCGTTGTATCCCCCCTCAAAGTGTGGAATATTGTTCATGTCTAAACGCTTAATCCGACTATCTTTTAAATGCCTTGTTGGAATTCTTACAGCCTCTGTTATGTCGAGCATACTTTGGGTTGCAAGTAGGGGCTCGTCATGATCATCTCTTTCATGATGCCTATGATTTCTTCATTGTTCCCTACTTTCCCTTCGTTCATGCCCTTATCCTCTCTCTCGACTCTCTCGTCGAGGTCTCTCATTTTGCCTACCTCTATCCTCACTGTTGTTCTCATGATGGCTGTGCCCAGATGTGGAAGGAGAGGGTGAATGATGTGATGAAGGTGAAGAAGAAGGAGAACCATCGCCATGACGATGTTTCTTACCTTCTCTTTGGCTGCTTCGGCCCCGATCGTGATGACGATCTAAATGCCTGTCCTTATTATGAGTTTTTGTTCCCTCTATGAACAGTTGGTGTTCACGGGGATTAGAACCAGTGTTATGTATCATTGATCGTAGATTCTAATACCCAACCTCCTCACCATCGTTAGGAGGGGGAACATCATTTGATAGAGAACCCGTTGTAATGCGTTCATCATCTCCTATTTCGCTAAGGATGTGCGGGCCCTTGCCCTTCAATAGGGTATGTTAGCTCTCCTACCATGAGTCCCTCATACATTGTGCTTCTATGGGATGATAATCCCTCATGTCAAATTCTTCCGCAACGTATTCAGCATATAATTTTATCATGCCAATCTGTGCCAAAGCACAGAGGATCATATTAGGGACTGATCGATCTAGAGGTAACACGATGTTCCTTGCAAATCTCTCCATCGCAATTGTTCATCTTGATGAAGGATAAAGGTAAATTTTGGTATGTACTCACCAGGATGAGTATATACCACTTGTTATTTTTGAGGACTTGGCTAATTTCGGTTATGTGTTTTTGATTACTGACTGTTTCGTGTATTATCCCTAGGCGGTGAGTTGCTTTTGTTAGAAGAAGACATTGTTATTTATCGATGTGCTAATTACCATTATATAATTTTCTCTTTTAATTAACCCAAAGGTTCTTTTAGACTCCCAACGATGTGAGTGATATCCTATGTTCTATTCAGCACACAAACACTTAGTCCTCGGCAACGGCGCCAATGATGAGTGGCAAGATATCCCTACACTCAACCATACGAATACAAGCATAGCATGTGCGATCTGGTCAAACTCCACAAACTAAGTGCCTACATGCCCCATGGAACACTTAAGGTTAATCATTCATTGTCTTCCTAGACTTACTTGTAGTTGTCATGGTGTATGGTTAAGTAAGTCGGAGGTATATGATTTTTATAGCTTTTTATGTTTTTTTCTCCTATGCTAACGAGGTGAAGGGTTGAGAAACTAATTACTAATTCTAACTAATGAACTAAGTCTAAATAGATTTTTATGTTTTTGTCTCCCACTTACCGTACACACCCTAAACCAATGCAACCGTGGCTACCAAATGCCAATCGTTGCTAGGATAACCATGCATAATGCACATGCTTGAAGTGATCGTACTGAGGCACTTAACTAGGAGAGAAGGGTTGAGAGAGAAAGTAGTAAATAAAAGATAATAAATAATAGGTAATAAATAATAGTAAATAAAATCCTAATTAGTCTATTCCATGCACTGCAAGGTTTATCCAAGAAGCTCATCTTTATTGCCGTACACAAACTTGTGTTCAGGTACAATGTTTGCTTGAATAAAGATCTGTTCACTTTAGGACTCCTATTGTGGCCATATGGAAAATATTCTATCTCTGGAGTGATCAATCTACCAGATTTTCCCTACTGTCTAGCCTAGGATGAGAAAACAAGGAAGAGCTACCTCTTATTTATAGATATGACGACACACCGCAATATCGTGTACGCGATATCGTGGGGGAGGATGCGATATCGCAACTGCCACGATATCGCGTATGTGATATTGTGGCCCATGCGATATTGCATCCAATCAAGCACCATGAAGATCTCAAGCAAAATTTCATGGGCAATATTTGCTTAAATGTCTTTAGATGCATTCTCGCTTAACCATTCCTGTGCTAGTCCCACCCCATCAAACTTTAACATGAGACTCTACATAGAATGTCTGGTGAGGGGTATCATAGCATCTATGAGAATGGAAAGCCCTATAAACAAAAGACAAGTGTTTGTCATCAATACAACTATCTTTTGAACATAAGAAAAATTAAATACTAAGTAACCATAAAAAATTTAGCATAGCAACATACCTGATTTCTCACTCTTCTTCTTCTTGCTTCAAGAAGTTTGTGTGGAGGTCCCAGTAGTAATACCCATATCTCTTATATCCTTAGGGGTTGTCCACTAGCTATGTGTTATTTTGGTAGCTATGCACTTCTTGTAAATAGGGTCAAATCTAGTTGGGTATTCATCAAAATCCCCTGTTAGCTAGTCAAAAACAACATATCTAATCTTGGGGCCCTTAGTTAATTTGTTCAATGTAGTATGGCCTACCATGAAAGTTTGATCATTCTTGATCAAACCTTGATCATTGACCTATACCTTCAAGATACATGTGAAACCAACAAGTTATAAAAGAGAAGACTAAATGAGATAAAACCAAAATGTTAAAATCTATAACAGCCATGCTTACCCCTATAATTGGTACATAGTTCTTGGACGATTTTGGAATAAGGATTGGACTCTTTGCACCACCATCATAGTATTATTCATGTTGTATCATGAATACTCTTACATGCTCCAAATATTTGAAAGGTATCATGTGTACTATGGACGGGTGTCGAGAGATCTACAGATGAAACAGTAAGACCCTACCTTCGCCCGAGGGCCTGCTAGAAAAACAACGAAGGCAGAGTGCCTTGGATGGTCTGCACGTAGATCAAACAAGGACTTCCCCAAGCATACGCAATTGCGATGGCACTGGGTTATGCGTAAACAAATGCAAACAATGAAAATAGAATGCAAACAAGCGTAACAGGCATAATGAATGTAAATGGTAAATGGTGAAAACAAAGTAAACGATGCAAACTGTGTGAAAACTGAAAACTGGCTGGCAAAAATGTAAACAATGTGTATTACAAATGATTACAATGTGCATCGGTCAAATGTAGTTGTGGATTACTGCCAGTCAGACGTTAGCCCTGATGGATGTAAATGGATGCTAGGGAATACAGGTTTCTGGTTGCAGGTTCTGCAACGTAACCAAGATTGCCCTTGCTCAGCGTAACCAAGTCTGATGCCCAGTGTATGAAATTTTTCTTGGAATGTTCAACATACAAAGTGTATAGGATGCTCTGTGATCAAATTTTCCAACCTTGATCTTGTGGAAAATTAGGGTATTTATATGATTTTGATGTGTGGGATGCAGATCTGTGTGAAGATCCATGGCTGTCGGGTGCGGGAAATGCGAATCAGGCGACGTGTGTGATAGTTTTGACCGGAATGCATAGAAATTATTACAATGTACAGTATAGCATCCAAGATCTCTTATGCTGGTGTTCGTAATGCCCAACGTAAGAACTTGAAACACTGAAAATGTCAAAAATGCAACAAATGTTAATGTACAAGCGTGGATCTGGATGTGTAGCCTCCGGATCTATAGTTCTATGCTATTTTTGGGTTGCCAAAGCCTCCAACATGCATGGATCTAGCTTTAATATGTGTGCAACCTATTTTGGTGTCAACGTCTGGTGTCCAGCATCCAGCGTCCAGCGTATGAAAGTGTTTACGCTGGATTTACGCTACTAGAAGCATGCTAGCGTAACTAGCAGCGTATGACCCAAAAATAATGCATTTTGAACCCATTTTTGACCTATGAGACCCATGTAAAGAGTGGATATGCATGCCATGGATCATGAGGGTTCTATGTGCCAAATTTGGACTAATTTGGATGTCTTTTTTGCCCTATTTTGGTTGATTATGCTGGGCATTACGCTGTGCAGCGTATAAAATTATAACCCCCAACGTAACCAAGTTTTTTTGCCATATTTTGAGCTGATTTTTATATGATAATGTCGATTTGATATTTCCTGACTACTGCTTACTCTCCAGGGTGGCCTGGATGCAAAGTTTGATTCTGTTTGGCTACCATTTTGGGCCTATTTGGGTTTGTTACACTGTTCATACGTTGTGCAGCGTATGAAACTGTAACCCCAGCGTATGAAACTGAAAATGACATATTTGACAACCAAAACTAAATTTTTTGAAGCCTATGAACATGTACAAATGCTTCTTGTCCTTGGGGGATGCTCAAATGTCAAAGATGCTACCTAAAAATGCATGTTTTATCCCATTTTTTCTTGGTTACGCTGTTCATACACTGTGCAGCATATGAAACTATAACCCCAGCATATGAAACTAAAAATGCCACAAAAAAGGTAATTTTTGAGCTCAAATTTCATGGTTTTGGATGCTGGGAGTTTTTGGGGACTTTGGTGATGCTCAAGGAGGGTCTAGGTGCCTAAAATCAGCCTGTTTGGACTCGATTCTGGGGCTACAACAATTGGTTACGCTGGCCTTACGCTGTGCAACGTAAGCACAGTGTACTTAGCCAAAATTGCACCTTTTGACCTTGAAACTGATGATTCTTGACACCAAGACTTTTCTTCATGATCTGTGGGCCCTAGGGGGACCTTTCTTGCTCCATGGTGGGCTTTTTGAAGCTGCTTCAGAGGCTCTGAGGTTGTCCGGAAGTGTTGCTGAAATTTTTGTGGTGTTTCATTGGCCCCTCTTTATTGATGCCTAGAGGAATCTACCCAAGAAGCGTCGACAAAGAAGTAAAAAACACCACAATAAAATTTTCATTCAGCACTATCCATTGGCCATTCACCGAATGTCCTCGCACCGTGTTTCCAAAGTACATGGGATTGTGACTGGGAGGGGGAATGCAGAGAGGGGTTCTCTCATGTGAACGAGTCATGTTGGCCCTTGTCAATAGCCAGTTTCTAGCAAACTTGGAACCAAGGCATGGGAAGTGTGTTTTCTGGAGAAATAGGGCCCTTGTGCTATGTTTAAGGAAACCTATTGTGAACTGCCAAAGCCACGCGGTGAGGAAGTACATCCTTTGGAGAAACGAGACCCATGTGCTATGTTTAAGGGAACTCGTTGTTAACTACCAAAGCCATGCGGTGAGATGCAACATGAGCATTTGAGACATGAGTGTTGCCTTTAAGATAATTTCCTTCCCACCTGGGGTGTGTGTGGGAAGAGTCAACAGCCATGTGATGCATTTTTCTTTTTGGTTTTTTGCCCTTTTTTTGTGGAAAGAGCTTGCTATCAGTTTTGTACGTGTGCTTGTGTCATGTGCTATGCATCGTTTTGTGTTGCCATTGGTTAGATAGTTACAGTGAGCAACAACGCATCTAGAATTTTTGGGATGAATGGGATGTATTAGGGGGTGTAACTGAGCGATGTATCGGGAGTGAGGAAATGTACTTGTGAACGGTTTGATGAACCCGATTGTGGGCATCAGGAACAATGTGGTGCCTTATCGCTATGATGAAATGCATCTATGTATGAACACCTCTGGGTGTCAGCCTGTAAACACAACTCCAAGAAGACAAGGAAACCATGAGTGAATGAGTTAGCTTAACACTTTAAACATGGATGCAATTGGTAGAATGGAGTTTCAAGTAAACAAAGTGTTGAACAGCATCAGTTTCTTGTAGCAAGCTTTGATGAGCACAGGCGATCGAATGCAACAATAGATCTATAGGCCAGTGAAGATGTTGCCAGTTTATAGTCTTAGCAAACTGTGATGGGTTACTTTTATGTCGTGACCCATAGGACATTTCTAGTTTAGTGTCATAGCAGATAGTGCAGTGCTAGTTTATAGTCATGATGGACTATGGAGAGGCAAGCTAGTTTATAGTCTTAGCAGACTCTATCAGATGAGAATGTGGTAGTTTATTGTCATTCCAAATAATCTATGGTATCAGTTTTGTGTCATGATATCAGGACCTCTCCATGGTATTAGTTTATCGTCATGATTCCAGGACGATGTGTGGATGCATGCATGTACGTCTAGGTGATCCTGAAAAAGAGGAAACTAGAAAACACAATGTCAACTAGTAATTGCTGAAAATAGAATCTAAATGCATAAGAAAAATAGAAAACAATGTGAAAATTGGTATTTTAGGGCCTTTTTGGGTCATGCGTGGTAGTTTAAAGTTGTACTAGGCCATGTGTTACTTTAAGGCCTTTCCAGGCCACATGTAAACACATAAGCTAGTACAATGCAAACGAAGATGACGTATGCACAATGAAAAAAGGTGAAGAGTGGGTGGGGATTAGATGTGTTTTTGGCTATAGGGGAACCTTGATTATGTAGTTGTTTCCTAGCTGGACGTGGTTTAGGAGGCGTGCTAGGTTTTGGTTGCTCTGGGAGGCTTTCAGTTTTTACCAGTTGTTCGGGCGTTTTTGCTCTAGGTGTTGCATTTGTTGCTGTGGGTGTTCCATCAAGAGACTCTTCTTTCAAGACTTGTGACATGTCTATGTTGTGGATGGCTTGAAAGGGAGTGTTATCACCATGTATGATGACTTGTACACCTTCGTAAGGAAGGCGGATTTCTTGATGTATCGATGAGAAAATGGTCCATTGTTGGGCTAGCCAAGGTCTACCAAGAATCATGTTGAAACTTGGCATCTCTTCGATGACAGTGAACTCTGCACTAGTGGGGAATTTTTCTCCTCCACAAAGGCTAAGTTGATTGTGCCCTTAACTATGACACATGATTCGTTGAAGGATTTTAAACATGGGATTTTCGTTGGCATGATCTCATCTACCATGCCTAGTTTGTCGATGAAGGAGTATAAAACTACGTTTGTTGCCACACCGTCATCAACATGCACTTTGCAAATGGTACATTTTCCAACATGTATGCTAATCAACAATGGAGATGTTGTGACCTCCCCTCGTTTAGGGTTGACTTTAACTGCATCGTCGCAGACAGCTAAGGTCTTTGAACCCAATCCTCATGGTCTGTGTTGCAAAATCTTTGCATGGATGGATTCCTCGTTTGCGGGGATGTCCTTCGTAACAGGAATGGATGCTAACGTTTGAGCCAACGCTTCACCGTGAGCGGCTGAAGTCATGACCAGGTCATACAAGCTCATCGTTGTGTTCTTCTGTTTGAGTGTTTGTTTTACCTGGGCTAGTGCAGCTACAAAGTCGATGTTGTTGGTCGTTGTGTTGGCTTTAGCTTCCTTTGTGTGGGTTAAGGGATGGGCCTCTTACATAGACAACTTAGGCTTGGTTTGCTTGAGATTAGGGGTACGGGCCCCAGCGTTCGATTGTTTCTTGCTTGGTGTGGCCTTTGCTTCGACTATGGATGTTGTTTTTTGTTCATTAGTCCTCTTCTACTGCCATTTGGTAGGCTTACCCGTGTTGTTGGCAAGGTTGACTCTTGAGGGAGAAAAGATTGAGACGTTGCCTACGGTTGGGCTCTAGGTAGGTGAGGGGCCATCGCGTGGTGGAACCTTTATGAAAAATGGTAGTTTGGGAGGATTCATTGGTTTTTAACTAGCTTGTTGTGGCACCTTGATGACAAAAGTTTTCTTTGTGGTTGTGGTTGGTGCATCATGCTAGTTTAACACCTTCGCAGATGATTACGATGGTACTTTGACCACGAAAGGTTTTGCAGGTGCTCAAGGTGGCACTTGGATGACAATGGGAGGCCTCTTGCTCATAGAAGTGAAGGGGATTGTTGCCTTCCTGAGAGGCATACAGATCATGAAAGGTTGCCGCATAGGTTTGGGTTTGCTTCCTATGCTAATGGAGTTTATGACATAGGAGGACTCATTTGTGCTAGGTTGACTCAGGGTGTTGATGTTGAGTTGGACCTATTCTATAATTTTCTGAAGATCATCCTGTATGGCACGACAGTTGTCAGTATTGTGATTGGACATCTGGTGGTAGTGACAGAATTGATCTAACTTGAAGTGTCGTGGGATCGGGGGCTCATTTGGCACTACTAAGGTGGGGTTCCTTAGTAGCTTCTAGTACCTGTCGTGTCTTTGGCGGGCATCTCCACTTTTGAGGAGTTTCTCTAGTAGTTCAGAGGGTCGTGTGGGTAGCAGCATATACTTAGAGTGATCCTTGCACTAAAAGTTGGGCCTTGGGGTGGCCTCAATCGTTGCAGGTAGGTTGGTACTGGTGTTTGTTGTTTTTGTACTTGTGGCTATAGTTTCTGTTGTTGTCTATTGGTTGGCAACGTGTTGGTTCTTGTAAGCCACATAGGCAGGATCATTACTTTTTTGTGCAGCTTTTTCAATGTTCTTGATCTGCATGAAGGCTTGGCTCAACGTTTGAGTGCTTAGGTAGTACAGTTTGGACTTAACGAAGTCATTCATGGCTCCCTTCAGAATCGTGAGCAAATACATTTCAAGGATGGGCTCATGAAGTTTGTTAAGGGCTGTACTCCATCATTGAATGAACTTCTGCATAGGCTCTACTAGCGCTTGTTTCACCTATATCAGAGTATCTAGTGTGGCCTCAGGCTTGAGGTTGTACTTAATCCAGGTGACGAACTGATGTAACAGATCCTCTAGAGAGGATATGGAGTTATTTTATAGGGCTCGGTACTAGTATAAGGCACTGTCTATTAGGGACATGGTAAACACACGTAGGATTGTGTGGGGTCAAGCTTGAAGCAATAGGGTCTCTAATCAGAATGTTTCCAAGTGAGCATTCAGGTCTCCCTTCCTATTGTACTTGGTTAACTATGGGAGTGTGATTCCCTTGGGTAAAGCTAATGGTGGCACTAAAGAGCTAATTGGATCATCTTGGTAGAAGTCCAGTACTTTAACTTGTTCAGTGTTTGCCATTTTGAGGTGCTTTACCTCTTCAGCTAATGCTTTCATCATTTTTTTGGCTTCTGCCCACTCTTTGGCAATAGGCAAATTGGTTAGTTGGGGAGATTGTTGGGTTGTCATTTGTTGCTGTGGAGTAATGTTCAGATTTTTGGTTGCAGGGTGTGGCACGTTGAAGTGACTGGGTTGTTGAAAAAGGGATATGGTTCCTTGCCTAGTCATAAACTATGAAGTGACACCCTGGATGTGTGGAGCTGAATTGATGAAATGGGCTCCATGTGTTTGCATGTGCGGTATGTACTAGGTGGAGATGGGCGTGGGTAATCTCTATCCAGATACTGGTGCTTGTGTGCTCGTTGACACTTGGTGAGTGGTCATCTATCCCATGTGAGGGTGGAATGATGGGTTTACATAGGCATGGGGACTGAGGGTGTGGTATGAATCCTCAGGTTCAGATTATGCCTTGAAGTCACCTACATCATGTTGGTTTTGAGGTTCCTCAGTGGGTCACCATGTGTTTTGGCTCCTTTCCAGAAGGAGCTGAGAGATGAGTTGGTGGTGAGGCTCAGAAAGGGGGATGATGTCATATACAGAGGGGACGAATTCATGACCTCCCATGTATATTCCATCAAAGTTTCATTTTGCCTCCTATTCTATGGTGTCAAGGGGAAGGTTGGCCTAAATCTTCACACAAATAAAGTTGTATTATTCCTGTGTGAGGATTATGAAGGTGCGTGCGTTAGAGTTCTGAGATGACTCCATGGTGATGTGTGACAGGGCAGTGTACAGGCTAGCTAACAAGTGTCGAGTGTGCTTCAGGCTAAGTGTGCAGCATGTGCAATGTATGGTCAAGGCTTAGTGTGTAGCATGACCAGTGTGTAGCATGTGCAGCATGTCAAGTCTGTGCGGTATGCAGCATGTGCAATGTGCAGCATGTGAAAAATTGCAGCATGTGAAATCTACAGCGTGTGAAGTTTAAGTTGTCAAAAATTTTCCAAGTGTCCAATGTAAGAACCTGGCAACATGTGAAAAAAATTTTCTAAGTGTCTAGCGTAAGAACCTGGCAGTGTGTGAAAAAATTTTTTAAGTGTCCAACGTAAGAACCTGGCAGCGTGTGAAAAAATTTTCTAAGTGTTCAACGTAAGAACCTGGTAGCATGTGAAAAAATTTTCTAAGTGTAAAACTGACAGCACATGAACTACAGTGTAAGAAGTTAGGGGTAGCATCGAAGTGCTATGGACAACATTTGAGCCTAAGGAATAGCATGTGTAAGCCAGGGAGAAGGTTCTAGACAGAGTCTGCAGCGTGTGCCAACAGAGGTCAGTGTGTGCAGTTGTGGACAGGGTCTAGACACCATGTGCAGCGTGTGCCAACAAAGGGTAGTGTGTTCAAGCCAAGAACAGATTCTAGAAAAATTCAATGAGTAGGGGGCAGCATCTAAAGGCTGATGTGAGCATGTGTACACTAGAGTGTAGTGTGTGAAAGCTATGATCAACGTATGGATGCTGAGGGGAGTTCTTTTGCCAAAGTTTAGCATGTGGACACTGTTAACAGCTGTATGCTAGATCTGGGATGCTGTGAAAAGAAAATAAAATGAAAAAGGAAGGGCCCTCCTTCTAGCATCAATTTACTATATTTTCTAAAATCATCGATGAGAGGCTAGAATGGATGGATGCCGAGAGATCTACGGACGAAACAATAAGACCCTGCCTTCGCCTGAGGGCCTTCTGGAAAAACAACAAAGGCAGAGTGCCTTGGATGGTCTACACATAGATCAAACAAGGACTTCCCCAAGCATACACAATTGTGATGGTGCTGGGTTATGTGTAAACAAATGCAAATGGCAAAAATAGAATGCAAACAAGTGTAGCAAGTGTAACAAATATAAACGGTAAACGGTGAAAACAAAGTAAACGATGCAAACTGTGTGAAAACTAAAAAATGGCTAGAAAAAATGTAAACAATGTGTATTACAAATGATTACAATGTGCATAGGTCAAACATAGTTGCGGATTACTGCCAGTCAGATGTTAGCCCCCATGGATGTGAATGGATGCTGGGGAATACAGGTTTCTGGTTGCAGGTTCTACAACGTCACCAAGATTGCCCTTGCTCAGCGTAACCAAGTCTGATGCCCAGCGTATGAAATGTTGCCTGGAATGTTCATTGTAAAAAGTGTATAGGATGCTTTGTGATCAAATTTTCCAACCCCGATCTCATGGAAAATTAGGGTATTTATACGGTTTTTATGCTTGGGGTGCGGATCTATGTGAAGATCAATGGTTGTCAGGTGTGGGAAATGCGGATCAGGTAATCTATGTGACCGTTTTGACCGAAATGCACATAAATTATTACAATGTACAATGCAGGGTCCAAGATCTCTTATGTTGGCATGTGTAATGCCCAGCATAAGAACTTGAAACACTGAAAATGTCAAAAATGCAATAAATGTTAATGTACAAGCGTGGATCTAGGTGTCTGGCCTCCAGATCTACAATTCTGTGCTTTTCTTGGGCTACCAAAGCCTCTAGCATGCATGGATCTAGCTCTGATGTGTGCATAGCCTATTCTTCCGTTAGCGTCTAGCATCCAGCATCCAGCGTCCAGCGTATGAAAGTGTTTACGTTGGGTTTACACTGCTGGAAGCATGCCAGCATAACTAACAGCGTATGACCTAAAAACAATGCATTTTGAACCCATTTTTGACCTGTGAGACCCATTTTCAGAGTGGATATGCATGCCATGGATCATGAGGGTTCTGTGTGCCTAATTTAGGCTGATTTGGATGTCGTTTTGGCCCTATTTTGGTTGATTACGCTGGGCATTACGTTGTGCAGCATATGAAACTGTAACCCCCAACATAACCAAGTGTTTCTGCCCTGTTTTGAGCTCCGTTTTGTACACTGATGCATGTTTGATGTTTCCTAACTACTGCCTACTCTCTAGGGTGGCCTAGATGCAAATTTTGACTCTGTTTGGCTACCATTTTGGGCCTATTTGGGTTTGTTACGTTGTTCATACGTTGTGCAGCATATGAAACTGTAACCCCAACGTATGAAACTGAAAATGACACATTCGAAGCCCAAAAATGAAGTTTTTAAAGCCTTTAAACATGTACGAATGCTGCTTGTCCCTAGGGGATGCTTAGATGTCCAAGATGTTACCTGAAAATGCCTGTTTTATCCCATTTTTGCTTGGTTACACTGTTCATACGCTATGTAGCATATGAAACTGTAACCCTAGCGTATGAAACTAAAAATGGCCCAAAAAAGATGATTTTTGAGCTCAAATTTCATGGTTTCGGATGTTGGGAGCTGCTGGGGACTCCGTTGATGCTCGAGGAGGGTCCAAGTGCCCAAAATTGGCCTTTTTGGACTCAATTCCTGGGCTACAAAAATTGGTTACGCTGGCCTTACACTATGTAGCGTAAGCACAGTGTACTTAGCCAAAATTGCACCTTTTGACCTTGAAAATGATGATTCTTGACACCGAGACTTGCTGTCATGATCTATGGACCCTAGGGAGACCTTGCTTGCTCCATGGTGGGCTGTTTGAAGCCACTTCAAAGGCTCTGAAGTTGTTTGGAAGTGTTGCTAAAATTTTTGTAGTGTTTCACCATGGATTGATGAAATCCACCAATTCTCCTACTACTCGAGTCTTTGGTCCATCGATTATCAACCAAGCAATCAGACATGCAAACTTAAGTAGAAAAGGCTCCATGATGATTACAGCCACCTCCTTAGATAGGTGTGACCACATCATCATACTAAAGTGCTAGAGAAGCTAGGTAAAGAAATCCCTTACCCCTAGGTGGAACCATGATAACATCTTCTCTAATGCCAAGTGAGGAAGAGGAGTATGGTCTGTCAGTTAACTAGGACAACAAAGAATGCAAACCAACTCAACCATAATGAGCAGTGGCTTGAGCAAGACCCTACAAGTGGAAAGCATAAAATAAAAAAACAAACAAACAACATTAACACAACATTCCAACACATAATTTTTTAACAAATTTTACACATCCTAGTCGGGGGTGAAATTAGCTTCCATAAAAAGCTCTAAGGTGTTGATTCAAATTTGCTTAAGAAAATTCACAAAATAAAAATAAATATATTATTACAACCTTTCCTAGGCTTGATATCATAGCCAAAACCATTATAACCAAAACATCACAACCAAAATTATTCCTTAGCTCAAAACATGCATTTAGAAAAAGCATTAAAGCATAGAAAAACTAGCTAAAATAAAAACAAATAACAAACTTACTAAAAATAGTAAAAAGCTATTTTCTTCAAAAAACAAAAAAAAATTTACAATATAATTTCTAATCCCCAAGATCATGGAGGTTGAAAATTTTAACCATGGCAACCACATCCATCCTCAAAGGGATAAAGTGCTACAACCAAATTGAGACCAATTTAACACAGCATGATTATAAAATTCATAAAAAATTCATCCTAGCTCTAATTTTAGTGATTCCACCATGAAAGGAATCCTGAAATCATGAACTTTCTATTCATGACTACTGCAACCAAAAACATGTAACCATTCTTACAAAAAATATAGCCAAAAACAACAAAAACATAGCCGTCAACATCAACCCCCATTCATGCAAGGTTAGGAAAAAATTCACCAAATATTCATTTAGGCTTCAAAAAAATTGATTCCATCACTCTTTGAAATAAAGAATCAAACCCCATGCACCCATGTTCAATATAAATTCAAAACCCCATCCACTTTTTCATAAATAATTCATTAATGTTGATGAAAATTTGAAAAACGGCACAAACCCTTAATTGCACAACCAAACTAAAATAGCCATAACTTGATCAATATAACTCCAAATGAAACAAGACCATAGCCATTAAAAATCTTAAACACAACACTAAAAATCAAAAACATTAAATTTTGCAAAAATTAAGTCATTTTTCTAATAAAAAATACACAACATAACTTGCTTTTTTGAAACAAAAAGCATCAAAAAACACAAATTTGAAATTATGTAGCCATAGATTATAACCAAAATAGCCAAACCAACATCAACCCATTACAAAAAAACATCAAAATAAGGGGGTAGGATTCCATTATAATTTAATTTTAATGAATCCTTAGCCCTATATCTAACAAAAATGGCCTCAACATGAGATTCTTAGAAAAAGCACTTGAAAAAGCAAGCCTAATTACAAAAATCTTATATACCAAGGAAAAAACATCAAAATAAACCTATATCCATATCAAAATGGCCAAAAAATGACATGAGATTTTGCTGAAACTTAATTTTATCAACTCCTTTTGACTAGATCTAAGAAAAATTACCTATTTCTACTAAGAAAAACTTTAAAAATGGCTAGAACACCATGAAAAAAAGCAAAGTATGGCCTACCTTAGAACTGATGAAGAGGTTCCTTGGATGGAAATGGACTTGGGAAAGGTAAATATCTTTTTGGTAGCCTCAAATGAGGCTTGGATGTGTGGATTCTTGTTGTTTTTCTTCATGATGATGCTCAATGTTGAGAGGACACTTGAAATATGAAGGGGTTAGAGCCTTAACATTGGCCAAAAGAAGGATGCAAAGCTTCAACACTAAAGATTCCATAATATTAGCTACAAAAATGGATGTCAAGGCTCTCCTCCACTACATTGGTTGATAAAATGGTGGTGTGTGATGAGTTTGTATAAGTTTTGGCACTAAAAATCCATTAAACCCAACATTTCCACTTCAAACCCCTACTTATTAATTCTGTGTATGGAAACTCCACATACATTGAAGTCTAAGGGGGAATATTAACTACCTTTTTTCTTAATTTTCTATTTTTAAAATTTGTAAAACCATGGGCCCTACCCTATGCCCTCACACATGCTACTTTTTGGGTTAGTAACTATGTCAACATTGGGGTTTTGACCCCTTTAACACATAGAATCATACCCAAGTCTTAACCCCCATGAATACACATTAGGGATATCATACTCAATGTAGATGCATGCCTTCCACCCTTCAAAACCATAAAAATATATCTTTCTTACAATTTTTTGGTAGTTACAACTTACATTATTCAACCCCAAGCTCTGAAAGGGGGATCAAACTTTGCTACAAATAGTTACTTTGGGTGTACCCCCTAGGGGGGTGTTGGGGGCTCACATGGAACAAAGGGGGTAACCCTCATTCATACCCTCCCACTTACCATTACACAAAAATCTGACCCGCCCCCCCCCCCCCCCCCCCCTGAAGGGGCCCACATAGCCAAGAGCCTATCCAATCACTCCCAAAAACCCTTAAACCTTGAAAACCCTAGTCAAAAAGTGCTCAAAACCTTTCCATTTTATGGTTTCATAATAGGAAAGGCCTCATCCATGGTAAGCACCTTGACCTTAGCATGGATGGATGGGAGGTGGTGCAAAATTCTATAAATTGACCACCTAGTTACATAAGTCAACTACATAGTTACCATGATTGTTCGTTAGACTCATATACAGCCTATAATAACCTATCTCTTGTATTCAAACAAGCCAACTTGCAACCTTGTATCATACTCCATGTTGGTGAACCCTTCCCCCACCCACCCCCCACACTCTCACACATCCCCCCCACCTCCCCCCACTCCATGCCATTTAGTGTGGGGCCAACATGGGGGTTTAAGAAGGTATAACATAAAAATCCTCTTCCCTAACCTCTAGTGACCATCGTTCTTGCATTGAGAGCCTTGCTATCCCTCTATGATCCCTTTGGTTCTTACCACTTGGCTTACCCCCTGTAGGGGGGCTCAGCATGGAAACAAGGGGGTAACCTTAAAAATTAATTAGACAACCTCAAAATTGATAAGTTTTGATCTTGGGTAGTGTCCAATAGCATTGACAACCCCATGAATGCACATGCATGTCCAAAACTGATCAAAAATTATTAATTTTCAACCCCTTGGGATCCTCTATGCTGACATACCCCCTAGAAGGGGGCTCATCATAGAAATAAGGGTGTAACATGAACAAACCATAAATTAACCTTAAAACTAACAACTTTTGATCTTGGGTAGTGTCCAATAGCACCAAAAATCCTAGGAATGCACATGCATGCCCAAAACTAATCAAAACTTGTTAATTTTCAAACCCTAAAAATCCTCCATGCTAACATACACCCCTTGGAGGAGGGGCTCATCATGGAAAAAAGAGGGTAACATGAAAAATCCATAAAATAACCTTAAAACTAATAAATTTTGATCTTGGGTAGTGTCCAGCAACATCAAAAACCCTGACAATGCACATGCATGTTCAAAATTAATCAAACTTGATCAAAAATTAGTTCCTTGAGATCCTCCATGCTAACATACCCCCTAGAGGGGGGTTCTCAACATGGAAATAAGAAGGTAACCTTGAAAACACATCAAAAAGCCTTAAAATTAACAACTTTTGATCTTGGTAGTGTCCAACAACATTGGCAACCCTAGGAATGCACATGCATGTCCAAACCTAATCAAAATTTGTCAAAAATTAGACCCTTGGGAGCCTCCATGTTGACATACCCCCTTAGAGGGGGGGGCTCAATGTGGAAATAATTGGGAAACCCTAAAAATTAATTAGACAACCTCAAAATTAATAATTTTTGATCTTAGGCAGTGTCCAGTAGCATCGATAACCCTAGGAATGCACATGCATGCCCAAAACTAATCAAAACTTGTCAATTTTTAACCCCTTGGGATCCTCCACACTAGCATACCCCCTTGGAGGGTGCTTAATGTGGAAAAAATGGGTAACATGAAAAATTCATAAAATAACCTTAACACTAACAACTTTTGATCTTGGGTAGTGTCCAATAGCATTGACAACCCTGGGAATGCAGATGCATACCCAAAAAATGATCAAAATTTGCCAAAAATCAACCCCTTGAGATCCTTCACATTGACATACCCCCTACAGGGTGGCCATTAGTGTATAAATAAGGGGGTAACCCTAAAAACACATTAAAAATCCTTAAAATGACAACTTTTGATCTTGGGCAATGTCCCGTATCCCTGGTAGCCCCACGAATGCACATGTATGCCTAAAACTAATTAAACTTTGTCAAAATGCAGCCTCTTCAAAGCCTCCACATTGACATACCCCCTTGGAGAGGGGCCTTAGCATGAAAACAAGGGATTAACCTTAAAAATTAATTAGACAACCTCAAAATTGATAAGTTTCAATCTTGGGTAGTGTTTAGCAGCACTAGCAACCCCAGGAATGCACATGCATGTCCAAAATTGATCAAAACTTATCAATTTTTAATCCCTTGGGATGCTCCACACTAACATACCCCCCAGAGGGGGTGTTAGTGTGGAAACAAGGGGGTAACATTAGAAATTCATAAAATAACCTTAAAACTAACAACGTTTGATCATGGGTAGTGTCCAATAGCACCAACAACCCTAAAAATGCACATGCATGTTTAAAATTAATCAAATTTATCAAAAATCAACTTCTTAAGATCCTCCATGATCACATACCTCCCTAGAGGGGGAGCTCAATGTGGAAACAAGGGGATAACCCTGAAAACACATCAAAAATCCTTAAAACTAACAACTTTTTATCTTGGGTAATGTCTAGCAACACTAACAATCCCAGAAATGCACATGCATGCCCAAAACTTATCACAATTTGTCAAAAATCATCCCCATGGGAGCCTCCATGCTGACATACCCCCCTAGAGGGGGGTCTTAGCATGGAAATAATTGGGTAACCCTAAAAATTAATTAGACATAATCAAAATTGATAAGTTTT
Source organism: Gnetum montanum (assembly GCA_015680685.1). Lineage (NCBI taxonomy): Eukaryota > Viridiplantae > Streptophyta > Gnetopsida > Gnetales > Gnetaceae > Gnetum > Gnetum montanum. Next base: position 1,171,079 of record MNCI01019302.1, on the reverse strand, counting down.
GATATAGGGCAGTGTCAAGCAACACTGACAACCCCAAGAATGCACATGCATGTTTAAAACTAATCAAAATTTGTCAATTTTTAATCCCTTAGGATCCTCCACACTAACATACCCCTTGGAGGGGGGTTGCTCAAGGTGGAAACAAGAGGGTAACATGAAAAATCCATAAATAACCTTAAAATTAACAACTTTTGATCTTGAACAATGACCAATAGCACTAGCAATCCTAGGAATGCACATGCATGTCCAAAACTAATCAAAATTTATCAAAAATTAGCCCTTTTGGAGCCTCCATGCTAACATACCCCCTAGAGGGGGGCTCCATAGGGAAATAAGGGGATAACCCTAAAAATCAACTTCCAATCGTTAAAATTGACAACTTTTGATCTTAGGTAGTGACTAGCAAAGTTGGAAATGCCGAGGATGCATATGCATGCCTAAAAAATTGATCAAAATTTGTCAAATATAAGCCCCTTGTAATCCTCCATGCTGAACCCCCCTGGGGAGGCTTAGCATGGAAATAAGAAGATAAGTCAAAAAATTTGATTTAGAAGCCTTAAAACTAACAAATTTTGATCTTGGGTAGTGTCCAGCAGCATTGGAAACCATGGGAATGCACATGCATGCTCAAAACTAATCAAAATTTATCAAAAATAAATCCCTTGGAGTCCTCCACATTGGCACACCCCCTAGGAGGGGGGCTTAGCATGGAAATAAGGGGGTCTTAGTGTAGAAGCTCCAAAAATATTATTTTTTAGGTCCAAATAGCCTAGAGACAATCCTGACTAATGTCCAAACCCATATAACAACCCTACAACCCCAGACCATGGCCCACTAAGACCTAAAACTAGCAAAACACAACCTCTTTTGATCTATAATTAGCCATGGATGACCATAGGTAACATGTCTTACCTGATGTTTTAACTTGCTTTTGGCCTCATGTTGCATTGTTGACCCTTATAACCTTCTTGTAGCCTTTACATAGTCTTATACTTCCTTTTATCTATTTTATTTTCCTTTGCTTAGCCTCTGATTAGTATTAAATAGTAGAGTTTTGCCTTCCCTAACCATTGTTTGATACAATGTGACCTTGGCCTACTATGGCCTTAAACTGGCATCATGGCTTGACAAGGCCTAAAACTGGCAAAACCATGATCCTTGTTGACCAATTGTAGTCTTATTTCTTTTATTTAACCTTTACTTGACCACTATTACACTCTCTTTACTTGCTTTTACCTTATTTATAGCCTTGGGTGACCTTATTTGCACTAAAATTAAACATATTTTCATGATTATATAGCATTTTAAGCATGATTTATTAATTTTTCATTACCTAGGTGTCACTTAATATGCTTTTGGTTGACATGTAGGATCAAAGTATGAGTACTTTGAAGCTAATAAATCTACCTTTAAGCCTAATAGGGCCTCACAATGATGTAAAATAGTACATTAACCATAATTTCCTAGATTTTGAACTTGAGAGTCTTGTCAATGGCATAGCCTCAATAGAGAAACCTCTAAAGTGGCCTGAAAACCTAGTCAAAACCCTTGACATAGAGGCAAGTGACATAATCAAAGACTCTCTATTCAAGATTCATAGTGGTAAGTAGAAATTCCTTAAACTAAGTTCCTCACTAGAACCTCAACAAGTGTAAGACACTACCAAGGTCATACAAGGCAACGTTAAGGTCTTTGCCTAGTCATGCAAAGATATGGTAGGCCTATAACCATTCTTAGTACAACATAACATCAAACTAAACCCTATCATTAGATTAATTAAGCAAAAATTACATAAGATAAGACGTAATTTGTCCTTGGAAGTTCGTAATGAGATCTTGAAGCTCTATCAAGCTAGTTTCATTAGGGTTGTTAACTATGAAAAATGGGTGTCCATCATAGTGGTAGTCCCTAAGAAAAATGGGAGTATCCATATTTTCATCAATTTCTAAGACCTAAATAAAGTAACTATTAAAGATGACTTCCCATTTCCTAGGATTAATCAGCTCATTGATACCACAACTAGGCATGCCTTATTATCCTTTATGGATGGGTTCTCAAGATGCAATCAAATTAGGATCAACTCAAACACCAACTTAGCATGACCTTCATGATCCTTTGGGGGATCATTTTCTATATAATGATGTCTTTTGGCCTGAAGAATGTAGGATCAACCTATCAATGAGCCATGACTTATATCTTCAGTGACTACATGCTAGGTTTGCTTAACGGTTACGTGGATGACATAGTTGTTAAGTCCAAAGAGGCTAGTGACGATGCTAATGACCTAGATATTATGCTTAAATGATGTCTAAGATATGTGCTTAGGCTCAATCCTAAGAAGTGTGTCTTTGGTGTCAAGACTAGTAAGATGCTTGGCTTTGTAGTATCTAAAGTAGGGATATATGTCGATCTTGATAAGGTTAAGGCCATATCCAAATTAATAGTGCTCACCAACCTTATGGAGCTTTGGGAATTGCAAGGTAGATTACAATTTATTCATAGGTTTATCATTAGGCTTACAGATAAGTTAGAGCTCATGCTACACTTTCTTAAGAAAGGGGTTCACTGTGAGTGGACGGATTAATGTCAAGAGGCCTTTAAAAACATTTCGCAAGAGTTGACACAACTACCAACAATATATCCTCCACAAGAAGGTTGACCTTTTTACATCTACTTGGCCATCTCTAACACATCCATTACTTCTCTACTTTGTTAAAGATAAGATGATGGAGCAAACATGCTAATATACTATCTTAAACATGCATTAGTTTCCCACAAAACATGATACACTGAAGTGGAGAAGTATTATCTAGTACTATCTTCTCATTAAAGAAGTGAAGACACTATATCTTCATAAGCAAAGTCAATGTCATTTGCAAAGATAATGTGCTCAGAGCCATAACAACAAATATATATGAGAGTAGCTACAAAGCCTTATGGAAATCCATAACCACAGAATTTAACCTTCATTACATCTCTCAATCATTAACAGAAGGTCAAGCTATAGTCGTACAACTTATAGTTTCACCTGTTGATGACCAAGCAACCATAAATCTTGAGTCCCCTGATTAGCATATTAATACTATTAGCCAAGCGGCTGAGGATTATGACATACTCATGCACTTTGATAGAGCTTCAACTACCCATGAGGCCAATGCTGCTGCCATCATAACATTTCCATCTAGTCAAATCCAACCTTGCACCTATCATTTTAGTTCCCGATTACCAACAACCTAGTAGAGCACAAGGGTTTGATCAAGGAAATGATGGTAACTCATGACCTAGGATTTAAACACTTAGTGATTAAAGATGATGCTCAACATGTGGTTAACCAAGTAACGGAATTCTATGCATGTAAAGCCAAACACTTACAACCATACTATAACCTAGGGAAATAATTGTTACAATAGTTTGTACACATTGATATCTAGCACATACTCCAAAACAAGAATGTCATAGTCAATGAAATTGCAACATTAGCTCTCAGTGTGATGATAGACATATTTAGTAAGTTTCCCACCTTAACCATGGACTATGTTATTTCCATCACACAAAACATTGAAGATACCTTTGTAGCCATCATCCATACTACTCTTGTCAAGGAGTGGTATGACGATATCAAATTTTACCTTATGCATGATGAGTCTTTGCAAGGCCTAACTACTACACAAAAGGACACTGTATGAAAAATATCAAAGTGGTATGTCATTATAGGTGATCACACATTATGTTGAAAATCCTATGCTGGTATATTACTAAAATTCTTAGGCAAAACCAAAGCCAAAATAATCCTAAAGGAGGTTCACAAGGGTGTTTGTGGAGAAAATATAGGAGTAGGAGCTATGTTTGCTAAGATTAGATAGTTAGGTTACTAGTTACCTCATATGGAAAGCAACTACATGCAAAAAGTTAAGCATTGTGACATGTGCCAATGACATAGTAACCTCATACATGTATTGCCAATAGAGTTACATACCACTTAGATCACCTAGTTGTTTCAATTATGGGGGTTGGATATCATATGACCTATAACACCCAAGTCTTTCATTGGTCATAGCTTCATCATCACTGAAACCAAATACTTTATGAAGTGGGTTGAGGCTATTCCCTTAAGGAAGATTACATCCAAAGAAGTTTTCAAATTTATCTTAGATAACATTGTAGCTGGTTTTGGCATATCCATGACCATAGTTACTGACAATAGACCACTATTTAGTAGCCACAAAATGAAAGATTTTTGTCACAACCTGGGCATTAAGCATTCTTTCTCATCACCTTATTATCCTCAAGCCAATGAAAAAGAAGAAGTGAGCAATAAGGCCATTATCAACTCACTGAACAAGATGCTAAATAATAGCAAGTGTAAATGGCATGAGTAGCTTGTCCATGCACTATGGTCCTACAAAACGACTTATCTCACAACAAATAAAGTAACCCTTTATAGCTTTTCTTATGGTTTCAAAGCTATTTTTCCTTTTGAATTATAGGTGCCATCACTTTGAGTAGCCTTGATTGACTTCATCAATGATGAGCAAAATAAGGAGTTACAATGGTGGTCCTAGACTCAGTGGAGGAGCAACATATGCAAGCACTTACTCACATTAAATATTATCAAGAGAGGAAAAAATGACAACACCACCATAACTTAACCAAATGTAAGATCAAGGAAGGTGACTGTTGGTGATCGTTTGGGACGCAACCACCAACGAGTGTCCTTGAACAGGATTTAGGTGCTTCCTGGTCTCTGGCAACACCAAGGCCCAGATACCTCCAAATAGACTTAGTATTTAATGTGAGTATGTGTATGTGCTATTGCGGTGTGCGGTTGTGAAAAATGAAACGATTGCGTTGTGTGTAAACTACAAATGACTTATCTTAAGGAGATTCTACCAACTTTGCCAAGTACTATGAGTTGTTGAAAGTTCCTATTTTGTTCAACTGCCTAGTCTACGCAGTCCTTATAATACATACTTGTAACAAATAAAATTTTGTAAAAAAATTTGAGCACAACTCCGTGAATCTAATTCTAATTTTCCCCAGAGAAAGAAATAGTTCCACAAGAAAACTATAAATAGAGCAAGATTCAATGGAAATATAAAGGAAAGAAAGCAGATTTGTGTTAGGACCTCAAATGTTTAAACAAGGTAAAATGATACGAGTGAACATTTCACAATAAAGCTATCCCAAATTCAATAACTACGAATTGTTCAAACTTCCAAGGCTCAAATAAGCAATTTCTTCAAGATAATCCTACTATGCTACCAAAAAATTGCTACGTAAACTATCACGTACCAGACTCCATTTTGGCTAGATAATGGATATCCAACAATTTCATTCAACATAACCTTCAAAATACTTGACAATTTTTGATTGAAATGCCATGGAGATTTACTTTAAAGATAAAAGAAAGCTATTCTGGTCCCATCAAAATACCAAAGATTCTTAGAACCCTCTTGACTATTGAATCGTTCAATGGCTTGACTACACGCAGAGGCTCTCTTACAACAATCTCAATAGTGGTTCTTATACATTGCACAATAATAAAATTAACTACTAAAATGCTCTTAAGGCATTCAAACACAAGCACTTCTATGGCAAAATTTTAATAGAAATTTCTATCGTGCAACAAGAACAATAAGAGCAATCTAAAAATCCAAAAATTGCTTGCCAAGCATGATACTATCTAAACCACTAGCTAAACAATTTTAAAAAAATAAAAAACAATAAGCATAACTCATAGGACTATGACAAAGAGGCTGAAACATTCTCTTTAGCAAGTCATCTTACAAGCAATCTTTCACAATGTCTTCTTACAAATGCTCTTCCAAGACCCAACGTGTATCTCCAAGTGAGAGCTAGTAGTCTTCCCAAGTGTGTGATCCCCAAAAAGTCTCAAGTATGTTCCCTTTTTTTTCTTACCCTTGAAGCCTTGTTATAGGGTTCAAAAGGTAGTTACATATTTCAAAATATCTTAGCTAACTTCTCTCCCAAGTAAGGAAGTTATAACTTGCCCAAGTTAGGAGATATTACTTGCCAATCTAGTTAGGAAGTTATACATAAAGTTAGGAGAAAATTATACTAACATTGACATTTGTAAATATTAAAAATATTTTATAGGCAACAACCTATACAATAATTTTTGAAATATAAATCCAAAATCTCAATATTATGAGAGCTTCATACAATTGTTATTTTATTTTTATTTTAGGATTTTTAATTACCCATTATGTGTAAAGCCTTAGTAATTCACTCGGGATAATTAAATTAATGATAGGTATTTAACAAGGGATCCATACCATTATCATATGTGAGAAATTGCTGAAATTATCTTTCTACCACCGGACCATGTGAAGTTGAAATTTTATTTCTGTGACTCCAATTCTATGCGTTCAGGTTTTGTATTTGTCTTCAGCAATGAATAAACTGCAACTCTGATTTATCGGCATCGGCTAAAACATCTCCTGGTTCTACTGATTCAGTTGTACACCTATCTTATTGTGTCTTTATGTCTCTATTACCACGTTCAATGGATTGGTATGGCGATGACGAATGCGTCGGCGTCGGGCACTGCTGCTATTTTTGATAAGGTTATTTGTAGGTTCATCGTTGCGAAGTATTCTCTAGAAGCAGTTTCCTAACTTCATACATACCCCTACATTTGGAATGCATATTAATCAAAGCAGTTCTAATAATGGTATCTACATCAAAACCCTTTGGAAAATCATCCGATGATAACTGGAAGTTGTTATGCCCCTTCAAATGTGCATGTTGGGAAGCTGTTCAAGCAATGAGACAAAACCAAAACACAGCAACCAAAATGTATTCCCGCACATTTCCAATGAAATTTGCGAAATAGCGTAGAGGCCAGTAGGGTTTGATGGTGCAATGAAGACACAATCATGCCTCAGCTGCACGTCATGGACCACTGTGCAAAACAAGAGCTCGTTGATGCAGTGGTAGTGGTGGTCGTCTCTGATCATAACTTTCCAAGTAAGGAGCGAAATAGTTCATTCACGGAAAGAAGGGTATGTGATGTCAAAAAGAAAGGATTGAATGGATGAGCAAAGTAGTGAGTATAAGAAAATAGACCAAGCATGTGATATTCTAGAGAAGGGGGGTAGTTTTATTTGATGAAGATGCCCTGGTGTCATCAACAGGAGCAAACAAATCTAGTAATGAGATCGAGGTTTCAGCGAAACCTAAATTTTTTTTTTCGTGTATGGTATTTCTAGATTTAGACGTCGATGGCCTTGTGGAAGGCCTGAGTGAGGGAATTGCTTTTGCTCATCTCTCACTACCGACCATCATGGCAAAGGGGATCTCATCACCCAGGGACTTGGCCATGCCCATGACGATGGCAGTTTTTCCAGTGCCTGGCTACACCATGATAAGCACCACGCAACCAATGATTTTGCCACACTAGCTACCTTCCTAGCTTTGTTCTATTTTTTCTTCTGCTCTTGTCTTTCTCTAGCCTTCCAGTAATGATACAGCAACTACAACTGACGCAACAGCCGAATGCGGAAAACTATTGCTTCATAGATATTGTTATTTCAGTTTTTTTTTACCTCTACATGCTTATATTTCTTACATTAATTTCCTGTTTAATCAGTGCAGATATAAACTTGATGGCCATGTGGCAATCTTTTAAGTATGGAAGTCTACTACAGCCATGAAATTTTACACGATTCACGGGAGAAATAACTTTACCGTGCATCGGACTGCTGAATTTGCATTGCTGCAGAGATATGCTTTTCCAAAATGAAATCGATACAAAATCAATTTTACTTGAGAAGATCTTTGATTTGCTACATATTCATATCATATAAATGATATAAAAATTAGACTTCCTCCATAATCCCACTAGACTTTAGTTAGTTGTGATAGAGATGGAAGCAGGCATTGAGGTTATCAGGATATTCATCCGTAAAGCTTAAAGCCCAATGTATGATAATATATTTATATAAGCTTACTATAGGAATGGTACTCCTATATTCTCTTTCTTAAATTAAAAGAATGTTGTTGTTAACTTATTCCTTTTCCTCTCGTACTAAAATTTTTGCCACTTCTTCAAAAAACTCTTAACCAATTTTAACCATGTCAACCTATTCCATGAAATGGCCAAAATGTGCCAACATTTCTACCCCCTTTAAAAGCTTTTTTCAAAAAAATATGCAAGCCCTTTAAAACTGAATTGTGCTGAAACTTTTATTGAACATATAAATCTTTTTGGAGAAAAATTCCCATCAAACCTAAGGTTTGATTGTATAAAAACCTCATTCCAAGGAAAAACAACAATAAACTGTACATTAGCAAGCCCTTCATGGACTATTCTTGAGATGGAAACTGAATTGTGAGGGTTACTCAAGTAGGAATCCTCATCCCTCTAACTATCTCATAGGAAATTTCTAACGTAATGAAGGCTGTTCTGTTGTTTTCTGGCTTGGTGGAGCTCTCAATTTGATCTACTGGAGCTTTTTCTTCGGCACTCTTTTCATTTCCTTTTTCAGATGAGTTCTTCTATTCTTCTTCATTGGGTCCTTCATTTTCCTCTTGGGAGACAAAGGCCTCTTCCCATGACTCCTCATTCATTGGTTGCTCTTCTCCCCTCTCCTCTTCTTTGGTGCAATCTTGATATTGCCCCCAAACATTCAACTCTATCTCTAAACCTCCTGTGAGGAAAGAAAATTCATCGGACAACCAAGCCATGAAAGGACACTTTTTCGAAGCTCCACATGATCTAGCTTTTAGGTAAGCCTTCAACACATGTTCAGGGCAACATCCCATCACATATGGAATAAAATGCTTTCTCATTGCTCTCCCAAACTCCATATCCTCTTTCAAATTAGCTCTCTCTTACTTGCTCTACTCAACTTGAATTGAAAGATAAAGAAATCCTAGGCAACCCAATCCTCTTTTTATAGGTGCTAGAAATTTGAAATTCCCCCCAAGAGTCTTCAACCAATTTTCCTTCTTTTTAGTCATTCTAACCATTTTTCACAATCCTCACTAAGTGGTGGATGAGTCACCTTCTCCACTTGTCACACTTATAGGATTCCACTTGTTTCACTTGTAGGCTTCCACTTGCCTCGCTTGAAGGAAAACTATTTTCTAATTGAAATAAATTATGCTAAATATATTTACTATTATACTATTTACTTATCTAATTATATATCAATAGCATAATTAAACATAATAATTAATACTATATTCCTAGTAATA